>LUCH01001964.1:8577-42787 GCA_013368495.1 Paragonimus heterotremus | reverse complement strand
GTGATTCTGCACCTTGATGATCCTTCTTGCAGTCTTCTTGTGGCTTGGAGGTTGTCAAAGAATATGCCTGCTACTGAATAGCCGCGGTATCAGTAGTATATTACGATCGCTGAACTCCGCTGCACTAGGACAAAGTCAGTCCGCTTTGTTCTTTCTCAGGCCGGAGGTGGTTTGGGACGGTAACAGAATGGATGCCCTAACATGGAACTATATTGTATACAGTACATTAGATCTCATTAATAGTTTGCATAACTGAAGTACCAGTGGAAAGTAATGGAAGCGGTACTTTCGGTAGATCATGCCAATTTGTATAATGCAAAATGGCTCATATGAAAAAACAACTGGAGGCTTTCATACGGTAGACTGGGTCGTCTACCAGAGACAAATATTGATTTTCATATGGTATTCTCCGGGCTGATTAGTCTACAATCTGACGGTCTTTTCAATAGATTAGTATAATCCCACGACACACAAAAATTACTAGTAAAACCTTGTATTCGCTACTAAGCCAGCACTGATTGGAACGGCACCACATCTCATCGGAATGAATACGAGTCATGAAAACAGGGAGCAATTGTCATTATTTTTAGTGAAGGTAAAGTGTATCTGAGGGCCTTTTAGCTAAATAAATTTGCATCAGACAAAAATCACCGAGTTTGCGCAATAAAATCAGGCCTCCTGCCTTCATCATCAACATATCTTCACCATCCAACAAACACGCTCATGAGCTCAACTGGCATTTAAAAGACAGTCAGTCACTACGACCACTATCATCATTGATCAGCTGCCATAAATTTCATTGGTTATAAATTTCATATTATAGGCAGTACACTGGATCTGTTGTACCACTTGATACGTGTCTTCACTTGGTTTGCGATTCACTTTCCATTGTGCTATCTGTGCTACAGATTGTAGATTGTATTCATTCTTATGAGCATATCCGTTGTTCATTTGATATTTGCTCAATGCACAAATCATAGCTAGCATGAATTATATCACTTGGGTGACAGGGATGTTAATTACTTACTGGCTACTTGGTCGCATTGAGTAAAATGTTAGTTTAGTGCATTCGGCTGAACTGGGTAGGTATCCGCTGTTACTTTAGGAACTCTCCCACAAAGTCTCACACTAGGTTCGACGAGTTACCCGACGACAATAATTCAGAACACCATGAACAGCGCAGTACTCTCAATATATTGCCACGACCGAGAAGCAATAAAATGTACAGCCAGCTAGCGTCCTGCGTATAGTGCTCAGAACGGAAAATTGTGTAGAATTTCTACGCTAGCGGAAATAGGGAATACAATCGGGCTAAACAAACATGCCTCATCAGGAGGCGTCAAATTGTACAACAAATTAGCAACAAAAATGAAGCTGTTCTAGGAGGTCGCTACATTACATAGAAGAAATGTACTCTTGCTCAGACTGCGTGTGATTAGTCGCCCGAAGGAATCAGAATGGAAATTCGTTACTTTAAGCTCGTTTGTGCGCACATAGTTTGTTGGAACCGCAAAGAGTGAATAATTTCTCTGAGCAAGCCATTAAATTTAGAAGTCCGTTATATGGAAATTAAGTATGGCGACAGATAAAGCTTTATTTAACGAATACGTGGTGACAAAATACTTCTTTTATCAAGGATAAAAAGAGATTTACCCATGTGAACTTTTAAGTGTTGCGCATGGGCCTTCAGGCTGTTCACAGGTAGTATGTTGTTAATGCAGAAATTACTGAAGAGATGTAAGGATGGATCGTTTAAAGTTCTTCGTTGCTAGGCTAGTATTATCATTGACTGCGGGGTGCGTTCCGAACAGAGATCGCAGAAAGAGTTCAATCTACATGCTACCCGTGTGACTCCTGAGTGGTGCCTTCCGTTGATGTTGGAAATTTGATGCGAGACCAATCTTAGCTGGATCGTTAGCGGTAATCGAAATGTTTTAAGAACCAGGTGGACAGATGAGGTTACAGAAGAGCGTCAATAGAACCCGAGTAGTGTTGGTTGTGGAAACGTCGAAATTCGCACCCTGTGTGCGATCTTCCACGAAGACGTTGAGCAACGCGTAGCAATAAACCAATCATCCCAAATGGTCAAAACATGATTGGTTCACAAAGCCACGGTACTATTGAACAAATGATCAAAGTTAATAAATAGACAACCTCAACAGTTTCGATCGACGGATCGTTTCCAGGGGATAATTACAATTTGATGCCAAATAGGCTAAAGATGAACTATAAGCACATAATATGACATTCGTACCCAACAGAGTTCTTTCGAGAAGTCAACAGGTTCAAAAATGACAGGGACGAGCCGAGCTCCAAAATGTGATGCACGCACCACTCAAGCAAAGTACAAAAAGGCGACAAGTACCTATTCGCACAACTGTCAATTGACGCGATAAAACAAAACATCTAGGTCAAGGCCAATTAAGGGCCAGAAACAGGGGAGGTAGAATATACAGGGATAAAAGTTTTGGGGAAATTGGGTTGGGTCGGATTTTCACACGACTATAGCCTCGAAATTCGTTACACCCTGATGTTTGACAAGCTGTTGAGCAGTTATCTTTATGGTTATATTGCTGATGAGAATAACGAACGGTCATTAAGTACAAGCTCATGTTGAGAAAGGTAAAAGACCAGCAGAGTACAAACCGAACTTGAGATAGAAAACAGAGCCATAGACAGAGAAAGTGCTACAATAATCAGACGTATCGTGATAGTTAAATTTGCCATCCAATTAGTGGGGAGGAACCGTGATACGGATAAATACTTCCTTGAGTCATGTGTACTATACAGTCGTTAGGCGTGGAGTAACTGTTGTGTACGTATCAAGGCCGCCCGTGGGTCCAACACTCCTACTGAGACTCGAGCTGCGTTCTGGTTGGTCGCGCCTTCAACGACCAAAGTGTCATTCGTCCACGACGAACCGGCGAAAAGCGGTCGGATCGGTCTAATTTTTTGCCTAAATAGCCGTCCTTTGGACAGACCGATTAGTCGGCGGCCGATAAGAAGGCTGTATTCACAGGGCTGAGGAGGGTGAGACTGACAGACAACAATGGGTTTGTGGGCAGGTCAGTGAGGTTCAATGACTGGGGGAGGCAGGATGAAAAAACTAGTACTGTCAGACGCGGGTTGTGAGAATAACAATAACAGGGGTCTCGTTTAGGTGGGGTCACTAGGATAAGTGAGGCAGGGTCAGTCGAGGGGAATTTGGACGTCTAAAAATGTCCTGCAGTAAGTACACAGATAGTAGGATTACAACTGAGAGGAGTACAAATCTGACAGAAGGACACGATAAATGAAGACACAGTTAGAAACAAGAGGGTCTGCATGCACTACCAACTCAAAAATAGCATTGTTTTATTTTTAACGGTAAACATATTTTCACCAATTAAAAGAAGCCAAGGCAGCTAGACATAGGTTCCCTGAAATGCCTTACGGGTTACATTCAACGTATTCTGTTGGTACTGACCCACACT
Source organism: Paragonimus heterotremus (assembly GCA_013368495.1). Taxonomy (NCBI): domain Eukaryota; kingdom Metazoa; phylum Platyhelminthes; class Trematoda; order Plagiorchiida; family Troglotrematidae; genus Paragonimus; species Paragonimus heterotremus. Next base: position 39,314 of record LUCH01001964.1, on the reverse strand, counting down.
GACTTCATATGTAGATTTAATGAAAATTGTTCTATGATCAAGACCGATCAAGACGGATATAGAATGTGACTGATGAGCCCGACTGGTTTATCTTAGGTGCACGTAAATTTTCCATTTTTCCAGTTGGTAGACGACCAAAGGTCAGTAGATTAAAACAGGTTCGAAATTCGACGTTAGATTGTGGTACAGTAGGATGCATTTTGCTGAGACGGAAGCGTTAAGCTACTTTAAGCCAACATAACGTAAACACATACAATTCTTTGTAACACTGAAGTTGTGATAGACAGAAAATCCTGATGAACATGTTTACATTGTATGCGACAAATTTTTCTCTTCGGCACAACTTCTATAAATATAATTACATTTATTTCCGTTCCTTCTGGCATGAGTAAGCTGGAAATACGGAATGCTTTTTCTTCGTCGATTACGTAGCATTCACGACGAAAATTTTGTGATTAACCGGCTTCGGTCTTTTCCGATTTCTTAGATAAGGACTATAGTTTCAACCAACGAATTGTTCAAAGCCATGAATGTGTTCAGTTCCTTTGGAATATGCGAACCTCTCCCCAAGTTCTGTGAGCGCAAGCCCAATCTGTCCAGATTCGTGAACAAAACGTTGTTTCATTGGTTTTACGAATTTGGAAAAGAATCTGATCAAGTAAGTCGTGCGATGGTGGTTAACGAACTGACTCCTCCTACTGGGTAGACTTGTGGCAATCTGTTCGGGACACACAGAGTCACAACAGTTTGCCGAACGATGTAGACAACAATGCTGTATAGCGTGCATCTACCCCCATCAGTAGTATGATATTAGTCATACGCACGAAACTAAAAGATAAGTCTCCGTGTCGCGTGGACCAGATGCTGAAAGGGGCTGTTGGAAATGTGTATATGCACCGCGTAGAACGTATCGTTGAGGAGAATGATGATGGGTGAGTGTCAACTATGTGAGTACACGTCAGCATTGGTACTTTCGCACGTAGTTATGCATTTTCATCAAGCCTTTACTAAATGTCTGATAATTATTGTCTTCCTACACCAAGTGTTTTTGTGGCTCAAAAATGAAAATGAACTATCAAATGACTGATCAATTATTTCAATAAGTAATCTTGCTCACGTCCTAGCAGTGAAACAGGTTTCGATTCCTGTCAGTTTCCGAGGGTAAGTTTGACCCAATGGAAGCAGGATTATTCGTATAGAGTATATAGCCTTGATGCTGCCTTGTGGTTACCCATATGATTAGCTGAGATCAGCTAATGGATATCAGTAATGAACCTGACATGGTTCACGTACAAGGGAAAATATATAATAATACGTCTAACGAACTATCTTTTCCTAGGTGCAATTAAGAGACGTGACATATCCTGGCTGCTGTTGGAAATCAGCCGAAAACGTCAGTGAGTTAGAACACACAGATGTAACTTAATTATTTCAGAACAAACAGGAGCCAATAAGCTGGAATTTGAGCTATGTTCAAACAGGAATCCGTCTGTATAACGTTATTCAACAATGTTTATGGTCTATCTTAAGCGTGCTCAATCTAACTGACAAATTGTTTCGATTACCGTTACCTGCATTCATAATCCATTACGACAATAGTCAACTAAAATGCTGAAATGCCAGATAACTGTGTTTGAGACCGAGCAAGTAGACCACAACTCATTTTAACTTGTGGAGGGAAAAAATCTGAAAACATCCACCGTATGGCTGTACAGTGTGATCTGTTAACCCTGTGTGCTGTTGCTGCTATCGTAATTGTTACGTTGTTTTCTGTCAACCCAATTGTTAAAACTATCCTTCGACAATCTCAGCGGACCACTTCGTCATGGCAGAAACAAACGTTAATCACCGCATCATCAACCGTGGAGATGATCGAAGAAAGTGTTGCAAAAGAAATTCAGACACCTGCGTGATGCAAACAGACAATTTTTATGGCCAGAGAAACTAAATGAAAAGTCACTCTAGAACACCAAAAAGCGCAGCTTTTCTTTTTAATTTGCACGTGATTAAATAAAGTGTACACAAATAATGTTTCGTAATTCTATCTATTGCTTATTTCAGGTAAACAGGAGCCACCTGGTCCCTCTTTCGAACGGTGGAGGTATGAAACAATGTCAGTTCAATAAACTAAAAACACACTTGCTAAGAGTAGAATCTGTTCAATTCTGGCTTCTTTTGTTAGTGTGAATCCAGTTTCTTTGGGATACGGGAAGTCCGTCCCTATCCTGCCAATTTTGTGAATAAGTATTCACTTGCTTATACAATATAACCAAATCTTCGTTGAACAAGTCATTTGCTTGGGTTTCAGAACGCGCCTGAAGAGTACCAAAAGGAACAGCGGAAAATAATGAAAACGTGGATGAAAACCAATTTATCATGAAAATATTTACAACCGATTTGCTTTATCGAACCTGAACAGAACCCTTCGTTTTTTAATGATTTCGTTTAGCATTTCTGATCACGTTTTCAATTCAGTGTTTTCAAACCAAGCCTGCATCGCCTTCACTCGCAAGATAATTTCACGCAGCCTTAATCATCGGCTTTCATTCCTTCATACTCTTGGGATTTCCAGAAGTGGCAACTCACAAACGGCTGTTTGTGAACAATAGCGTGCCTATTTCTTCCAGAAAAAAACACTACAACAACTGCATTTTAAGAAGCCTCGCTGGTTTGTGCATTGATCGTGGGGCAGATCAGTGACGTACATTAAAGTTTATGCGAGCGAATCTGTGTCGTTGGTGATCGCTGTAAGTGGAATCAGGAATTCAAGAACAAATACGTTACAATTTCGTACGCCAACCCGTTCGTCTTTATTATTAAACAGTAGGTTGGGGGTGCAAGAAAGAAAAACTTCCGGCAAAGTTCAAAACGAGCATGATGTAATAATGAAGGTATGCGGAAATTATGAGAGGTTCCATTTGGGAATCTGTGCAGCTCGGGTAGTCTGCTCAAGTAACGCAATAGTTAGTAGGCTTGAGGACCATTCAGCTAGAAAAAGTGGAAGGAAACAAACCACGTGTGAACAATTCTTGAACTTTAAAAACGGTGAACCAGTGAAGCGTATTTTAAAAAATGTGTACTGCACGTGATCTCGAGCCGAAATATGGCAGTTACTGGTGTTCCCCAGTTCGAGAGTTATTGTATTTCAATTTTTGTTATTTGGTCCTTATCTGTACTCGGCTGGCTCGATAGTGTTACAGCCAATGTCCAACTTTACAGTGAGAAAATAGCTAATGCTGGACTCCACAGTAAGAATTGGTCTGCTGATTGTTTCCTGGTTCTCACCATAACCTGCTCAAACATGCAGTATACTCGTTACTGTTTGCCTTAACACAGAAGCACTCATCAATGAGTAATTGATGCGATCAAGTGTATTATCGTATCACAAACAATGAAAGTGTAAATGTTAGGTAGACATTCTAGAGAGGAAACAATGGAACGGAAGAACGCGGAAGACTAGCAGCCATTAGCTGCAATATACCACGGACACAAGCTGCATAATATCAACAATATACAAGCACAGCACGTTTATCCAGATGAATTCTGATTGCTACATAGGCCACATTCGTGAGGCGTATGATGACAGGAAAATGTATTGAGCCTCGTTAGAATGGCGACTAATAATCTAAACCATATGATCCTAAGTGTTCATTTTCCTTAGTAAATTTGAAAAGTTAAGTCACAAATGTTATGTTGCAAAATTTTTGCTTGGACAGACTTTGCTGCATCATCACAAGTACTTTGTTTATCAAATCAAACGCAGACTACAAAATAACTTACAATACGATTGGCACAAAGCCTCTACCATTCATAGAGAAAGAAGAGAATATCACAAAAACGTTGTTTTGAGTACACAGTTTGAGCCTGCGTCTACTGATGGTAATCACTTCAGGATATCGGAACAAACAATAGTGGGTTATCCTGAAGGTGAGCTTCAGCTCACTGGCCACGTTAAACAAATGGTATACAGTAATGGGCCTGCGATGTTTATCCACAAACTCGCGGAATAGGTTGCACGTGCTGAATTGTTCAGATTACTCTTGCTACCACGTACTGCAAACAGCCCAAGGTCAGTTACCAAAGTTCATACCAAAAAGACCTCGAACAGATTGGCTGTATAACGTGAAACTTGTGTGCAGAAACCTTGGGTACTGAATAAAATACACTTGAGATTGGACATTATTATCAAGATGATCTGTGCGATTCTGGAACTGCTGCCTTTATTAGCTTCATAAGTCACGCCAACATGATTTTTTAAATCTACCTCACCTAAGAATTCATCGAGGTACGCTGTGAACATCCTGTGTGATCAAATGTACAACCGTGGCACTCGAGGTGTTCTCACATGGATTGATATTCCGTATGTCTTAGCAAAGACTTCTGCCGAAGTATCAGCTTGGTTGTAGCATTTAACTGGTCAGTTTTTTGATATGCAAGTGATTTCATATGCAAACCAAGGCCGACTGAGGAATAATTTCTTGAAGTTAGAACATCATTATCGAAATCCGCCAACTAGACAAGAGGCAACTCAATAAATGGCATACGTTGGGGTTGAAAGCAGTAAACTCCAGGATATTTGTCACAGTTGTTTAATAGGACAAGTGTCCTAGTGTGATCGTCCTGGACTGTGCAGAACACATTGGCAAGGTGTGCTATGTACTCAATGGCCTGTCCAGGTTTCCTCTTGAACAAACGTATAATGTCTTCTGCTATGAGAAAACCAGTTAACGGAAATGTAGACACTTCCAAGCGAACGGTTTACCAATTAGGCTACTTCTTAAAATCCACAAGAACTACAACTAGTCATCTCTGTGGACTTCATAAGATGCGTGGCTGAAGGGTTCTATTGGGACCAGTATTATCCACAGTAGACTTACTGTATCACAAATCCGCCAAATATTTATTAAAACCTTTAAAAGCAGTTCATCGTTCCTGCTGTGAATATAACACGAAAAACGTACTGCATACCTTGAAGATAACACAACAATGTCTTGCTCCCATGGACATTTCGTCATGTTCAGAGATTCCGATGTGCGAACAAATTCCTTATATACTAGATTTGTGAAAAAAAACGATGTGTATATCGGTGTGCCTACTAGTGAACAAAAATATCCTTATCTGTATTCAGCCCAAATATTAGCTTCATGTTTCAAAACACAGTCTAGAGAAAAGCGGTTGCGTAACCAAGAAAGCACTCTGCGACCGGACGATAACTACGTCGTTAAGCCGGACAGTTTCCTGGGATAACCTCCGACTTACAGGAGAACACCGGTTATTGCGAAAAACCGGCGCAAATATCAGCAACATTAAACATAGAGGACCGATTTCACAATGTCCAGGAAGCTAATTCAATAACATCTCTTGACATCTACATTATTTGAAGACGTGGTGAGACAGCCTAACGGTCAGTGTTTCGTAAAAACGTGTGGATTCACTATCAGTACTATCCACCTCGAGACTGGGCTACCGTTGATTTAGGTAATGGTTCACAAGGTGACGAAGTAATGAATAAATGCTGGTGTATAAAAAATGGAAACGGAAAGAAAAGACAGGTGGAAACAATGGCATATCAATAAGAAAAGAAAAACCAACTGTCTGGCTGATACAGGCTCGCCACTGACTGCGACACGTCAGCATATTACCAACCATCAGTGCGGGTCGCAGCAAACTCCCCACCCCCGTAGGTTGTACCCACCAACCTTTCTAAGCGGGACGGTCAAGACTTCCATAGCTTGTGATCAGGTCATCGCCTGGCCGCCTTGAGGTTTCCCCTAACTATCATCAGTCACTGTGTAAAATGTGTGGTGCGACAGACGCTTCTTCAGTATACAGGGAACGTGTAGGTCATAAACCACTACATGTCCCAAATACGCGCTGGAGGACTACGGCGTTTCACGAACGGTCCACTCATCTAGTGCCGGCCAAGTGGAAGAGACGATGGTGATTGAATGCCGAGAGTTTACGCGCAACTCTTGCACAAATGGACTAAGTTCTGTTATTCATGTAACAAACTTAAGCACACATTTTGAACAGTGTCTGTAGTGTACTTGATGCACCGACATATACTTTCAGAGACAATAGTTCACGTTATCAGGAACACAGTTTACAACACCCTCTTTATTTGTCTGTGACAAACATAGCTAAGGCCATTGTGCTTTCTGATGATATAAAAGCGAAACTTGGTAATCCGAAGGGAAATCGGTCAACTAGCATGATCGGCGTTCGAGTGTGATGTACTGACAATAGCGATCGACTGGTACAGCTGTGTGCATCTCAGGGAACCCGAAGTGAAAATAAGCAAATTTAAGCTAATGGAACCTTGAAGCTGTGAACTTGAAGGTTGGTTCACGTGAAGTTAACTGTTATGTTGGACGTTTTATGGCCAATATGTAGAGTGCAGAGTTTTTGGCTTTTGTTTGTGTCTTTACTAAGAACACTATTATGTACGCTTGTGAGAGGCCCAAAAATTCAACGGAACACAACTAGCTTATCAAGTACCTCATGGATAATTTTAACACAGAAGTAATTTTTGTACAACCGGAACTTCGAACTCCCAGCGTTTTGCCATTTGTTCAGCACATTTCATGTGCAGACGAAGGGCAATTTCACTGTATCCGAGGGCCTTTCTGGACATCGATGCTTCTGGCTGGCGAAGTCCTACATTTGCTTAATGTAAAACAATTTCATTTAGGCCAGTAGGAATACTTACAGGGATCAGCGTTTATCACTGACATAACAAGTGCCACTTTTATCCCAAAGAATTATCCTTAGTATAAAATCAAGCTGAGATCACATCGGCCCTTTTTGTAGTGGGCAGAATTCATACAAGATAGGTAGCACATTTGCACATACAGGCACCCACTGCAGCGTGAGAGGCCTTTGGGCTCAGCTTACAATGATTTCATTTACGTTAACATTGTCGTGACTGGGTTAACATGCCTGGCCTAATCATTTATAACCCATTCTTCATATGCTTACTTGAACACAACGAAACAGAGTTTATGAGAGTTAAAATGTAAGTGATACATTCCAGAAGGCATTTTACAAACAGTCAAAAGTCGTGCACTACATTTTAAGTGCTCTTCTAGAAATCGATGCTGTTAATAAGGAGCTGAGTTCTGCTTTACATCGGAAGTAGCCTCCCAGTAGGTGTGCATGAAAAAAATACCGCTCTTTTTACTTCAGGCAATGTTTACCGTTCCTTTGCCGCAGCAATATTAGACTCCCAGTCAAGTGGCTTCTCATGCAGTCAGTCATACTGTAGCTTCTCCGACGTTTCCCAAATTTCCAAATGCTCAACCCAAACTTCTAACTAAAATCAATTTGACTAAATGGACGAAGACTTGCTTCACCAGTGTACTTACAAATTTTTAATGATTGTGTGAAATATGTTGTCAACACTTTCACGATCGGAATGTAAGTCATCGCTTACTTCACATTGTGACCCACAAGCGATGTCAAACATAGGCTTTGACTGGATTTAAACCTTAATGAAGGTTTCGACGCATACGCTGGAATGTTGGACGTGATCAAACGTCCGAACCATGTTTAGGTGGCACCCTGTCAGTGGGAAACCGATGTTAATGTCGTTATTGATGGAGTGGATCAAAGAAATCCAAACTTTTGAAACAAGTTTTATAAAAACGCCCAGAACTGTTTTCAGATGCATTCACTAACTTTGCAATAGGAATGTTCATATTTTTGGGCCGAGGTAATCACTCTGCTGGGATAATTGCAATTGATATTGGCAATAGTATGTCTTAGTGAGTCTTAACGGGAGCCAAGCTGGAGTCCAATTTTTCCCTCGAAATACTTACCAGAATCTGAAAACTGCGATCATTGATGACAGATTTTCTGTTTATCCTAACCAAAATCTCCATTACTCATCAATGATGGGCAGTACGTTGTAAAGCACAATGGCATTAAGTGTGGACCACCACTGCATTTGCGTTTTACAGTCATTTGTTTGTCTCACACTTTCTCACACTTTAACGCATTCTACTTGTAGTTGGCATGTGCCGTTTGCTAAAACAACAGCTGTGGATTAGCAACTAACTGTCTGTCTTTCATAAACTGAAAAACTTCAGCTAACAGAACTTCCTTCCGCAAATTCCCCTGTTAGGCCGATATAGTTATTTGAAATTAGGTTATGACAAGGATGACAGTTTTAAAAAAGGAACACGACACAGTGATACAATGGTAAATATGAAAATAATACGGAAAAATCAATGAAAAAGTAAGTGAATAAGTAACAAATGACAAATAGATATAAAAATACATAAATACAATTCCTAGATGCTCTTACGAGGCATTTACGCTCACGGCCGAAGTCACTGTTAGACAATGGACATTTATTGGTTTGAAACGGTGGGAAGGAGCAACTGATCACGTGGGTTGGTTGTGTATGTGGAACTAAGACAAGGCAAAAATATATGAACATCCTATTATTTGACAATAAATCCTGCAGACGTACTCCATTCGTCACTGCATCGGCTATTGACAGAATAGGCCTCTCTATTCATCGGGATGCTGTGACCGAAAGACGATAAACGATGTGTTCCACCTTTTCTGTGTTTGCGCGTTAGTCACACTCAACCAGGTGAAACAGAATGGTTCGTATCATGTTCCTTGTTTTAGGTAAGCAAAACTAAGCCGCTCGATTTTGAAGAATTCCTTCTACCAAACATTCGTAGTACGATCAATGACCGCTCATTCAAAAGAACATTCACATAAATGGATAAAGGAAACGGCAACATTATTGGGCCTATTAACTTTCACAGTAGGTGGCGCCGGCCGTCTTCAGTGGCATGTTACAACAGAATTTGCAGCTCCACAGGTACTGTTTACATAGTGTCAGTTATTTGACCGTTGCTTTATTAATCTTGAAAGCAATGTCGTATAATCTGAATCAGCCGATTCCCTCTCTTGTTTGATTTCATTATTAATTTTGTCAGCATAAACCAGTCAGTTAAAATATCCTGCGACTTGCTTAGTATCGGCTCTACTGTACTGTCTGTTCAAGTTCTATTCCTTTCTGTTTTGAATAACCAGTAAAATCACGTTTAAAACTGATCGGCAAAAATCGGCACAAGCAAAGATATTGACCGTTTCAAGGTTTCTTCTTGAACTGCTAATCGACGTCACGTCCTAAAACGACATCCGATCCATGGATTCTTGTTTTAAAATAGAACAATGTTTGAAAAGGGTAAAAACCTGTGTAAATCTACAGTTTTGTCGAATTTGTAGAAGGTGTCACCCGCGCAATAGCTGGTGTTTTTGAGCTTTGTCATGATGACGTCAGCCATTTTTGAACTTAACGGTACGATCAATCTGAAGTGAAGCTAAATGTTTGCAGTGCAGAAAGCAGTAACTCATTTATATCGACTATAGGTGGACTGATCTCAACCTGAAGAATTCCGAGATGGATGTAAAGGAAATGTACTTTGCTGACAAAGGGAAGTTTAGAAATAATGAAGAAGCACCTAATAATAGGCCTTCTTGTTGAATACATTGAAACTTAAAATGATCTTAACGGCTTGCAGTTTCTGTCCTGATCGGCCTCATCATCTGAACCCGTCAATGCGCAACAATACACAGGTAGAATTGCATTTGTTCAAAATCCGTCTTGACGGCATTTCATCTCTGTGCATCTGAGACAGTTCATAAAACGGCGGGATACAAGTTCCTGCTGTATAAATATGTTCAACAATAGTTCCACTTATAAAAGCACGCAAATGATTATCACAAACAGCCTCGGTGTCATCACAAGAGAATTTACTCAAGTCGGTTGTTCCGCAGCCTTGCTATCTTATTGCTGGGCTTCAAACACAATCTGGCCTTGTCAGCTCCTTGCGCGTCGCACACTATGGCACCCATGTTCCTTCACTTACCGCGGTTTGCAATGGGACTGCGAAGTTCTATATTTTATTGTCCAGTATCGATTAACAAAACTGTATTAAACTTTGATACGATGAATTTTGGTTGACCCAAGGAGAACTCGGTCCGCAAAAAGCAGTTTTCTTACAAGACGGTGTCGTGCACTGTTTAGTCCTGCTAGTGTAAACGACGCACTTGTTAGTAAATCCTTATTTAGGACTGGCGTGGAGATACTGAATTTTAGTTGCTGGCCAGTTCACCAGACAGTGGTAGCTCAGTATAGTGAATTGACCCTTCCCTGGACGTGGTAATATTTCCTAATCCGACAACTAAATAGGCGTCCCCTGGTTTCCTGTTGTTGCATCCTTTTCACCGAAGCGACAACACCAAGTATGTTCATCATTGTGTGTTAGCTGTCTCGTCCAAATTTCTCGCGTTTTTCTATTATTTTTAATCCCACACTTGTATAATTCGTGTTCTACAATTAAAGACCGCAGGCCCGTAGAAATGGCCGAGGTTGGCTGAAACATATGTGCGCATACTCGGTGACGTGCTACAGATTGGGGATGCGCAATGGTAGATTTTAATTTATATGTAAAAATGTACAACCAGATTGCTACAAACTGCTGACAAACATCTCGTGGATTGTTATCTATAAAAGATGCCATATATGAGGAATCTGTTTGTAGTTAAATGTTACTTCACGTTACAATATGCACCGAACCCTGTTTATCAACAACAGACGTTAAAATCAGGCGCGTCACATTTATGGGGTACACTTTAAAACGGTTCCTGCTCCCTCGCAATTTCAGTTAAAAACTATTCATTAGCACCTGCACACTATTTTATTTATTATTCTATTCCCCCAAATTTGTCACTGATCTTTTAATAGATCATGTTTATTTCACCCGATGCAGCGGTATCACACGATCATATATTACGATAGTTATTGTCCAATCGCACGAGAAAGCTTGTAGGCGCTTTCCCAACAAAAGTTTTGGTTCTCTAGCCTTAGAATTGTTTTACTGTTCAAACGTCCATACATAATAATCTACACATAAGTTCTCCTATCCTCTCACTCATGAATGCATATCTTGAGTTTTTTTGCCTAACCAGCAATTTAGTAAATTCTGAACCTTTTCCTCTAAGGTACATCGAACAAGTAAGTTAATAGCGGTGTGAATGCAATTGTTTCCTTGTCTCTACGACAGCAACACGTAATGATAGTGGTAACCAAACTTTATGTTTTCAGATTATATGAACCAACTTTACCGACCTGGTTTGGGTTGAGCTTTCCTAATTTGTATGCGTGAGGGTGGTACTTTTGGTTAACAACTAACGTTCCGAGCTGCCACACTTACCAAAGTGTCGTACTTCACTCCACACATATGCACATTTACATACTTCTTATCAAGTCAATTTCCTGGGCAGTAATATACACATTCTATCTCGACGGGTAATCAAACAGCTGTGCACTAGACGGAATAAGCCTGATGGAAGTCACATTTTGTGGCATCCGAGAGAAGAATTCAAACCACTCCAGACCATTCTTTGCTGCTGCTTAGATAAGTGTCACAGTCATGCCAATTCATCTGGTGAGAACGGCAGAGCTGTTCCAAGTCAAGTTTGTCAGTCCCTAACCAACACTGTCCAATCCTGATGGCAACACTATGGTGCATGTAGGTTACCTCATCGATTGATCCCTCAGTATAGACAGTTCTCCACGAACGCGTGATCTCGTCAACTGTCATGTCCCGCCAAAACGGAGACGAATCGCCTTTGCTTGGATATAAAATCCATTGAAACTCACGGATATTGGTTAGTTCACCAACAACAAACCAACCACAGCAATAGGGGTGACAGTACCAACGAAAACTTGCTCATTACATTCTATTATTGTGCACATTGAGAGTCGTCATACCTTACGTTTGCCAGCACAACAGTTAACAATCTATTTGGAGTTAGAAAAGTCAAACTAAAAATGACGTTATGAGAGTAACTGTCATCAGACGGTTAGTTTATCTGTTATTGTTTTGTTTTGCTAAAAAATGACCCGTTTAGTAAGCAGGAGTGTAAGTTTTGTGAACACAGTTTTGTATAAGCACAAGGCTAGAGAAATGGCTATGTTAACTTTAGGATGGTTACAAGACATACCAAAAAGAATCCTATTGAAAAGACTGTGACAGACGTTGGAATGGTCAAATACAAAATTGTTATCGACTGATTTAACTTAGTGTCCAATCCAAATGGGTAAATATCTAAGAAAACGGTGCAACACAATACATTAGTTGACTCACCTTACAGCTGTCTTCAACCGCCAACCCTTAAAAATTTACGTATTCGGTGCTGCCTGTTCGTGTGACTTTTCATAAAACTGTAGTGATCATCTGGTTTCATGCCCGATTAACTGGTTATTTTTAAACATGAATTTCTGAATCGATTAACGCGTGGTGTAATAGAATCTACGTGGAGCGCTATGCGGCTTCAGACCTTGTGCTGGAAACCCGCACATTACCGCAAAGCACACTTAAAAATGGTCGTCACTGAAAGTGTAACCAAGACATTGAAACCCTGTCATTGGAGCATATGGGGTCCGACTTCGTGCTGTTCGTAAACTGGCCCTCGTATGTAGTCGGTCTGTCTGAATGCTTCTCGGCTCATTCGGGAAGTTTCAGTGATATCCCGAGTACAACGGAACTTACAGGCGTGTGGCGAACCTCATCAGCGTTTTCTCTCATTCAGCTTGCAGGAATTAACTTTAGGTACCTCAGTTGTACTACCTTCGTTAACCTGACTTTATTGCATTCAAACCAAAGCGATTTTCCAATATAACCTAGTAATATCTAGTATATGTTTGTTGCCTTTGTTCAGCGAGCCATAGACCTACTTCATCCATCCAGAAGTGTCAAAATGTGTTCACTCTATGAGTTCTCACCGACCAAGCTGAAAAACATTCCAATTGCTAACTTCTATAGAGCTAGCTCTCAAAGCTATCCTTTTGCGATGAGATGTTCGTTTGTGGCACGTCAGTTTTAAACTTAATTCCGCAAAATGAGGTTTGATAAACGCCGTTTAGAGTTTGTAGATAAATGGTTGTGTGTACGTTTGCACTACTCAATTTCCGTAATGTGATTAAGACCAGCAACGTCAGTGGTCAGGACGTAACTATGACGATTGCTTAAAAGCAAACTGGCTCCTACTGCTACAACACCAACACATCTCTCCTGAATTCGCCGAAAGGCATCAGTTAATCACATTAACACCGTAACTGTTTCACACGATCAGTATGTCCCAAACAGAAAGTCACTGTGATGATGTCTTTCGCGACTGCACTATGCTTGGCTTTCATTCTTGGTTTCACGTTTTATTTAATTGAAGTGAAAAGAAATTTCTTCGGAACCCTTACACATGGCGTCCTTCTCTGTTTGATTGTATAATAAATCTTTGACGTTTGGTGTATTAACCAGTGCATCTGCAGTATACCGCAACAATTCAGCAGGAATCTATTTCCTGGTCATCCAGAGGCGGAACTAATAAATGAGTCTCTTTGGCCACACATGTTTACAGGTAAATCTGAGGTTTGACACTGATGACTGTGTGTTTGTTAAGGAAACTTGTATTTATGATTGTTGTGAACGACCTCTGACTGCTACAGATACAAATTTATTTCTATCGAATCACTTGTTCCCATCCGTCCGTCCACTTATCCAGTCGCACTCCGGCCGCAGTGGTCTAACATGTTTCTGCTCAGTTTCCTACTCATAATCTCACGATTCGTTTATTGAGTTCGCACGTGTTGTCTGGTTGTAACAATGATTAAGGTGCAATGTATCTCAGAAGTTTTTTAACGGGTGTTTCTAAATGATTTTAAACATAACCTACTAAACTGGTTTTCTTAATGAAGACTGATTACTTGAAGCAAGCTCCACTTGAATATATGTCGATTTGCAATCATCTGTTATATTTGCCGTCGGTTCTGACAATGTAGAAAGGACTAGCGAGATCCACATCAACGTTCACAGTTGCCCAATAAGCGATTGAAAGCTCACATGTTCTAGAATGAGCTTGAAAATGTTAACTCCCAAATACACAGGAGGTATTCATTGTGTTTCTAAGGCCATGCATGGCAACGCCGGATTGCTCTTTGTCGTGCAACGTCAACTGTGTGGAATAAAACTTCAACAGTACTAACACAGTACTTTCCGGTGGTACTATTTCTAGAGATTATACAGGAACATTAGCAAAATTTGTATTTGCTTGTATTCTTCGAAGCAGTTTTACCCAATGCCAGACATCCGTCCATGTGTGCATAAACTGTTGACTAAGGTAGTTTGTTTGCTCTGGAACTGATGACAGTCCTCGTTTTACGCAGACCTCAGTCGTTGACCGTTCTGTTGTTGTTGTTATACACATGTTCTAAATATTCTAATGTTCAATGTTTGTGGCTAAAGAGAGTAAACGAATTGTTAACACCTCACAATACATATCGTTTGTCGTTATTGGTGAACTGGATAAAGAGTACTTAGTATTTTGAATTTTACAAAGCCAGTGCACTAAAGACATTCTGTGAACACAAGCTTGTCGCCTTTTGCATAATACAATAACCACAATATAGTGATAAATTTCCCTGTAAAAGGATGAGTAAGAAGAAAAGATCGAGAATGGATAAGTAGCCATCTCCAAACGTCAGTCACACAGTGTCTATCGTATAATAACTCAAAGGCGGTCGTACATATGTAAACGCAAGCATCATAGGCTAAGGCGCTAGGTTCGATACTGACAGAGTAGGATGCCTGCGATGAAAATAAACGAACACAACAGGAGAGAACGCCGAAAACCAGTACCTACCCCGGAAACACATTTTCAGGTCAAGGCCGTCTAAGTTGTCATAGAAGTTTGCATCGGTGATCGCGTAAATGCCAGCAAAATATTTACGAAACGGACGTGTTTACATTCTTTGGTGCAATTCGATTAGATTTGTTTGGTTGCTATAAGCTGGTCTACTCGCAATTGAATTCATTCGTCACGCGGAACAACAAACAAAGTTTGTTCAAGTCATACGATGGCATAAATCGAAATCGATTCTACAAGAACTTCTCGACTTGCAATTGGGATCGCGCGGGAATTTTTCTAGGCAATTCTCCCTAATTTTTTCTGCGCAATCCAGGAGGAAATTGGTCTGGGCATCCAAATAATATAAGTTGATCTATTATCATTGGAACGCCCTAATAGACAGCACTGAACGAAAAGTAGAATACGTGATCATGACCTTTTATCCACATCTCACATCAGTCAGTCAAATGACAATTTTCTCCCCAAGCAAAGGGGTTTGTATCTAATGAGTAAACAGCATAGCGCTACCAAGGACTGCATTCTGGTTAATTCATACATCCATCCAATTTTCAACAAATTTTACCAGGGAGTTTGTATGTTGTAAACATACTTCTACACTGTTGTCATATTCTGCAGGATTTGGAAGGAAATTCTCTATAATTGATGTACGTTCATACTAAATGCTCCCTCAGTCCTTGTCTAACTAGAATATGCAGCCTAACTGCATCTACTACTGATCGCAATCGCAATAATTCACATTCTGCTGTTCAAATATACCCGGAGATTTCATCAGAAGTCAAAACGTAGCGAACAAGCTCGTTTTCGGTGTATCATCTTCAGGCCAAATACAACACAATAAATATGAAATTAGTTGTCAAGTCAGGATTTTGTGAAATTTAATACGGTGTGAATCTAATGTCATTTTGGGATCACGGACATGGTTACTGTGGTGCCGTGTCAAGTGTTGCAACCACGGCAGGTCATGGTAACTTCAGCGCTTGAACAAAAGACCTGCGCACACAGATTAGGATTTCGCAGCCGGATTCCGATCGCCTCCGCAGCAGCCAAGATGCGACATTTCACACCTCTAGTGTGAACACGTGTGACGCGGTAGATCGGCTTGAATGCGACATCCACACTGACTCTATGACCCGTATCAACTAGGTGGGCCAAAATTGCGCTGGAAATCTTTCGTTGTTGTCCGGTTGTCAACCACGCTGGATGATGTTTGCGTATTCTCTCCGACAAACGCCTTGTTGTGCGACCAATGTAACCTGCTCCACAGGAACAAGCGAATGAATAGATACAAAATGAGGTAGCACTACTGGGCACTGCATCTTTGAGTTGGAGACGTATGGCTGGCTTAGAGGAGAACGTTAGTCTTAGTTGTGCAGCGTGGAACGTTCTCATCAGAGTCGTGTCGAACCTTCTGGTCAGCGATACGCTTGATAATTCGCCCTTGTAAGGCAAATTCATATAGACAGCTTTCCGCTCGACAGAAAACTCGCGGTCTTCCGGTTCCCTTCGTTGCATGTTTCGAGTTAGGAATTTTGCTGGATACCCGTTTGCGAGAAATGTTTCACACAATAACTTCAGCTCACTCTCTAGCGTATCCTCAGTACGGATTTTATAAACTCGATTCGTTAAACAGCGTACCAAGTTCCGTTTCTGTTTCATAGGGACAAAGCTGTGAAAATGAGTATATTGGCTATTCCACGTCCGCTTCCTATGCATGCTTCGTTGAATAGATCCCTCTGAACGTCCCAATACTGCAACATCAAGGAAAGCCAATTTTCCTTCTTGTTCCTGTTCCACAGTGAACTTCAGTTTCTAGTGAGCTGAGTCGGATAGTGATAACAGGGAGTCACTATCAATGTTGTTATCAACGATACAGAAAATATCATCTGCATAACGTTTATACAGTGCGTCCTGATCTATCAGTCCTGTTAGCCTTGTTTGCCCTATCCAGCCCATGAAAATGTCAGGCAACAAAGGACCTAGCGGTGAGCCTATTGCAACCCCATCCTTTTGGCGATAGATTTTCCCATGAAACTGAAACTGTATGTCCTGAGTGCAAACCAACAAAAGGTCTTTGAGTTGCTCATCAGGCACTCTGAATTGTATATCGTTCGAGTGGATGTAATCAAGCATAAAATCAATTGTTTCTCTGAGTGGCACGTTCGTGGACAGCGAGCACACGTCCAACGATAGCATTCTCCTACTGTTAATAGTCAGGTTTTCTATAGATTCAGTGAAATGAAACGTATTCTTGAGGCCATTTGGAGCTAGTCTGTTTCGGAGTGGTTCCAAAAGTTCGGTTAGCCATTGAGCCAGTGCATGAAATGGTGGGTTTATCATGTCTAAAATCGGGCGTAAGGTTACGCCATCCTTATGAATTTTAGGTAAACCATAGAGTCTTGGTATAACTGAGCCTGTTGGTTGCACCCGCTCGAATACTGAAGCGTCAGTCCATCCATTTTGCTTCCTGTTTCTCAGGAGTTTAGAAATATGTTTCTCAATTGCAAGTGTCTTGTCCTTTTCAGACTCCATTCTTCGAAATATGACATCATCCCTTAGTATATCGTTCATCTTGTTTAGGTACGCTTGTTTATCTAACAGCACTATCCCCGCGCCTTCATCAGGTCTAGTAATCAAGATTTTGTCATCCTTCTGTAGGTTCCTGTGTGCCGGACAATTGATTTATGACAGCTTGGATCATAAAGTGTATTTCAAGATTCTTCCGGCCTGACTGCAAATTGACCACATTGTTATGGGGTATCGATATTTATAAAGATTTGCCATTACCATCTACGTGTAGTTGACTGAGGTATTCAGTCGGTGGATGAAACAAAATAAATTGCATGAGAAGTTAAAACGTTGAATATTTTTTATCTTATTTCCTGTATCAACAATATTCATTTGGAAATGTTTGTTGAATTCATGAGAATTGCAAACTGATGATCATCGCCATTTTTAGCCTCAACCCGTACCTCTGAGTGCAACGGCTCGGGCTGCCGTTCGGATAATTAAAAGACTGCAAATACATGGTGAAAAACAAGAAAATAAACCAACAAAAACAATTCAGCATCATCAAACAGGGGAATACAGGCTCGCTAGTGATAATCTACAATCTCAGAGTGTTTATAACCAGCTGTATGAATGATCGCGAACCTCTCCTTTAAGGTGACGATAACTATTATCCTTGTCCAGCGGTAGAGCAGACGTGCTCACAGCCCCTAACAGCGTCATCGTCAAATCGTCTTGCGGTTTCCTCCAATCATCAACAGAGTTGACTCGAAGTGAGTATCCACATCGTTCTCTTTTAATGAGTAGGTGTTTGTTGAAGGTATTTACCATAACCTGCTTTGGTTTAATACTCCCTCATTACGAAGTTAGAGTGAATCCGCCAGTAAGCAAAATAAAAGTTTGCTTTAATACGTCTGTGATCTCTATGTTTTTCTATAATTTCTCCTTCTTTCTGCAGATTTGTGGTCGTAAATGATAGTTAATCAGAATGCTCTTTCCCACTAAGCTTTTGGAGTTATTCACGAGTAATACTAAATTCTACACACACCATACACAAGGTTTCGTGTTCCGAAACAGTTTCTTCATCAACATCTCTCGGTGATATATCAATCTCTCACTCTCACATGTCTCTTACCTCTTATCCGCAAACATGTTTGAAACGTAGTTTGTAATGCATCATAATTGTTAGATAGAAATGTGTGTCAGGTAGGTCAACTATTCTTTGGTCACGTGAAGATCCGAATAGTTTTAGGTATACGAAAATTTTTGAAGGCTGCTCGTTCTATAAATTGTCAGGCCCAGTAAAAATGTAGAACAAGCATGAGGTAACATTGATACAGTTAGCCATAACGGAAGAAATGTCACTGTATTGTGAGACGAAGTATTAATTAAGTCAACAGGAAGACTTTACAGTCAAGAGTTTATTCAACTGGGTTTGTAGTGAATCAGATTTCACTACGACTGTGTACAGTTAGGAGGCTCGGGACAAAGCAGTAGCAACAGGCTAGTCAGAATGTTAGTATTTGAGCAGTTTATTGTGTGTGTGATTGCAATAATCATTGCGGCGTATCACAATACTCAAGACATACCTACGAAAGCCATCAACCAGTCATTTAATTGTTAACTACCTGATGGAGGAGGCTATTTAATTAACGTGTTATTCGTCACTGACCCTCAATAGAATACGAAAGTGAATCCATTTTAAATGAAATTTGAGAACACAGTGGAGCCAACCATTCATCTAGATGCTCTTTCCATCCCTAGTTTAAAGGATTCGTTCGTCACACGTTCAGTGCCACAGCAGTAGTCTCGGACGATTTCAGTGGTGATGATGGTGGTGACGATGTGGATTGCGCATACTAATATTCTAAGATTCCTGTGTTGAGTTACTTTTTTTTCAAACAACATGTTAATACTTTACCAAATTTTGGTAAATTTCTTCTCTTCACTTACTAGGCAATCCAACTGTATTCCATGTTCGTAATCATAATAGCTTAACATTACTGGTCTACTGTGGATCACAATTCCACACTTAAAGAAGAGCAAATAGTACACAAGGTGCTTTACTGTTGTGGTTGACTCCGCCGTTTTTTTTTAACATTTTTGCACACGTGTCACACTGTTTTGCTTTAAAATGGTCTGATCGTCAAACCGAGTGTAGGAATATAACTTCCACCAAGATCAGCAACTTACAGTTTTATTAATCTTGTCGTTACCTCTCTAGTTGTTCAAGTTCAACGCATTTTTTTAATGGCAGTCAGTTTATATACCTTGTTGTCTTTAGCCTTCATTCTGAACATCATCATTCAGGCTTCTGTGGTGAACTTTTTGTACGAAACTTATATCAAGTCACTGCTTACCTCTTTCTATTGCGGTAATCTTACGAACCCAAGGAAAGACCCATACAAGTCACGTGAGCGTTGGTCACCATTAATTTCCTTGTAGCTAACTCACTCCTAAAACAAGTTGAATATCCTAACTCAGCATTATTACCTGAAATAGTAAAGCGGTTATATCTGATAGTTTCATGCTTTGAAGTTCCAAACAAATAGACGCGATATGACAATGGGTAATGAATTATTGATCGATTGCTCGAATGAATAGTTGATTTATCCAATTGGTTGAGTCCGTTGTTTAATTTTAGATAAAACTTTTCCGCTTAGATTGTAATGAAAACCTAGAGGGTGCTTTTGAAATTCCCATGAATGTAAATGTGCATTGACACCGAACGCGGTTGCAATATACCACGCTCCTTCAATACAAAAACGTGCGAGCCTTGATTAATCGCCTTCAAAAGGCAAAAGAAATCTGCCATTCGGAGACCGCTTCACCTCTTGTTATACGTTCTGATGATTCAGGGCTTCTTAAATTATTTGTGAGCAACTCAAAGACGTGTGATAAACGAAGGTCACAATTTCCCGTAAATTTCTTGTAATCTTCTTACTCACCCTTACAACGGTTTCCAATAATATTACGTACCATAAAATTATGTTGCGTTTGATCGAGGTTGACAGGACTTTATAAATATGTGCCATATTAAAATTTGGTACAAAATACTCGTAGTCTTTCAGAATAAAAGCAGGTTGGTAGAAATGTTTTGATGAGATTTGTCATCAAGTCATTACACTCATAAAGGTAAAGTAGTAAATATTGATCGAGTCGTGAGAATAACACAGTTTCAACTGGACAACAAAAAGTCAGCTAACTTAAATCATCAACAATGTTTGATACATTCTATCAGTAGCAACTCGTTATGAACGGAATGCATGCAGATGAGTCAGTTGTAGGAGATTAACTGAGTTAAACAGTTTAAAGAAATTTCTTTTGACAACATAGCATAGGCTAGTGAAATAGAATTGGTGCCCCTTCGGTCGTCATTCTGACAGTAATATGACTGATCGTTCAAACCAACCTACTGGTGGTTACGTTCATGTTGACTGTTTTCTCATCAACATCTTACAAAATACGATATTCCTTCACTTTATTCGGTAAGTATTATCTAGCTATTAGAAGTGGGGAAATTCATGTTGATTCTTTCAGTAACTTTTGTCCAACTTAAACCAAAAATTACAAACGACGCATTATGCAAAAAAGATGCATCAATGAACATCGTTAAGCAGGTTTCCCTCAACTGGTATTTTTGCATTTCATTGTTACATTAGCACTGCATGGACATTCTGCCTCCAACCATAACAGACAACCAGTATTTGCGTTTTCGTCTTCACAATTTGCGTCCGCATTTTCAACCTTACCTATTTCATCTTTCAACAATAGATCTGTGTGTCACAACAACGCCGTTCAGTCTAAACTCACATTATAAACCATCATGTAAGTCTAATCTGGTGTTCCAGAGGCAAATATTGGCACTGATTGGCCTTGATTTAATAGTAAACGCAACAGTAACCCTTTGTTGTTTGGGTCACATTTGTCATCAGAAGTGCTGGAAGGTAATACTGTTGCATTGTTGGAAATTTCGAGAACATGATAATTGTATTGGATCTGTCAAGCCTCTCTTTTCTTTAAATCTGGAGGGGTGGTAAAACATACGAGGCAACCGGCTGTTCGCCTTAAAATTGCCGGGCAGTAGTGCGGCTCTATATCCCACGTCCACTCACTGCTTCACTCAGTCGCCTTTGTTGTAACGGAGAAATGTGGGTTGTGAAGCCATGCAGAATGTGAGTAGTCGAAAAGATTGTTTGACCATTCAGTAGGAGTAGTCCATTCAGTGCGTTGTAGTCCGCAAACTAGACAGACGATCTGAACCAAATCTCATATTAATGTTGACTCCAATCCATCAGGAAAAGTAACTGAAGTATAAAGGTTTGCTAGTCACAAGAGAAACTGTATGCATACCTGAAATTAAGGGCAGTCTAAATTCATGCACGACTATTCCAATGTTAAATGAACCGACTTTCGTTCACTTTCATTCAGATAGCCATCCGGTTCATCTGGTTCGTAGGCATGATGAAAACGTGTTCGCTCCTCTGGTGCATTCCAGACCAAGAAAACGTGAACAGACTGTCACGATCCATGTGAGCATTGTAATACACACACTCGTGCGATAGGCAAGTCACTTTCGAAGATTTCGTTAACTAACCTGTAAGCTTCAACTTGATTGCACTGTCCGCTGTGTCGGCCAACAGTGGTTCAGCCATGCTAGCCAGACTTTTCACCGGTGTCATAACGCCGATGTGTTACGATCAGTGTAGTTTGACTTACAATTCAAACGCAACATTTTGATTTTACAAACTGAGTGTGGAATGCGACGACAACCAATGGTGTGTGCGAGGGTTTCATAACTCTAGTACATGTAAAGGTCTAAAAAGTAAATTGAGCCTGACCTAGGCACATCCTACTGAATACATCGATTTCAGCCTTCAGAATCTCGTGTAAGATGAGTAGTCTTTTCCACCGTATATATCGATATGGCCAGCGGCCATTCTTTTAACCAATGTTTTTGCCTAAACCTATGCTATGAATTATTTTCACAGGCGTTTCCGCCTGGGGGTAATTCTAATATCCCGGATGTGGGAGTAAACTCCATCGGAGGAATCGGTTTCTAAGACTGGTGCTTTCAACTGTCCCACCAGTTCGCACATGTTTTGGACTTCCTATCAGTTATGGGCCTGATCAGATTTCAATACCAGCTGGTTAGTTTGGTTGCTGGTGACTTCTTACAGGCAAATTATTTACCATAAGAGGCGAAGTTTCTAAACTGACAACTTGGTCGTATGAGCGTGAATCAACCGGTTACTCCAGGAAAATCATAGAACCCTGAAATAAACAGCCGCAACTTGTCTGTTGAATAGGGCTACAGTGTAAGCCGGCGCAGACTATTTGAAATGGTAGAGAGCTAGTCCAACTAGTTCATTTCGTATAACGTGCACCAGTTGGGGCACAGTGATTTTATTTACAATAATAAGGTCATGTTGCTTTCAGGTGAGCATAAAATATTGCAACGTCGATGCATATGTGCTACTGGTTCGCCAACGAGCTACGAATTGAAGTGGTAGTTACCACTGTAGTGGATCAAAACAGTATGTGGAACTCATGTGTGAATATGAGGTCAAAATATAATGAAGAGAAAAACAAATAACTCACAATAGTGTGTAGAGATACGTTGGTTTATTGTTCCACTACACCAAATGAAGATTTCCACTAGTGCTATCTGACGTGTCTCTCAAGTGATCTCGATGCCATCGCCAAGATGATTCCAACGACAGATAAATAAATTTGCCGAACTAAATGGTTAATTCCGCTGAATTCTAACTCTCCCAATGACGTGTAGGCCACCGGCCGTGAACGCAGACAGAACGGAGAACTTGCGAACTCGGAAGTGTAATTAATTGGAAATTACTGATTACTCAGTGGACCGATGAACCTCGTTCGCATCATGTGTACATGTGAGGCTGAAGAAGATGAAAAGGCATGAACACCAATAAAAAATTATGAAGTAGAAAATAGTGTATAAAACGCCACACCACGTTCATCTCAGCAAGCTATATGATGCTGATACAGTTCAAATTCTTTCCAGGACCAACGTGGTCGTGTAATGACATTGTTCTGAACACATTTCCAAATCGACGTTGGGAAACTTGTGAGCTAGTAAGTTTGTTCACCTTGTAAACATACACAATTTAGATAATGAAAAAAAACTGCATACACAATTTATACATCTGTCCTTTCATAGAAAAATTAGCGATAACTTTTACCCTTCCACGATATCCATTATCTGTGATTCCCGTCATAAGGATCGTTTACTTAAACCGACGGCTTTTGCAGAACCCATATATATTCTATAGAAAACATACGACAAAACAAATCTTCTTCCACAATTTCCACAACGACCTTTTTCTCAGAGATTAAATCCACCACAGCAACAACCATTCTAACACTATCTCGGGTTTTCTGCTATGCTCCAAGTTGGTTAAAGCGAATGTCACATTTGTGAAGCCTGCGTGTCACATTCTTAGTACGAACCATTTTAAGTTAAGCGCAAACGTAACCCAGGGTAGAGATACCCTGAGAATGGATATATACTACCAGCCCTTATCCACTAGACACCTCAACAAGCCTGGTTTTGACTCGTGTTTAGGCCCGTCCAATCCTCGGACTGATTTTCATCACGCCATGTATTTTCCGGTTTTGAGCAAGCTTCCAGAATCCGAATGTTGCCGGCCGACATCAGCTTACCCTACTTAAATTGAACAACAAACAAATCGGACACAATACGATCAGGTGTACCGTTCTGTCATAGGGCCGTTTACCCGGAATTGTGGCTGCATTCTTCTTAGATCAATAAGCCACACAGACATCACGGCTGAGAACAAAGTCGGTTCAGGTTCATACATCATACGGCCAATTTGTTTACGAACAAATCGTATCACACCAAACTATTCGAACGTGCTTGATATCGTAAGAGAAATATACTGTGTTCGCTTGAGTTGACCCAGGAAGTTAGTTGTGTATAAAACCGTCTGCCTTTAAACTAACGAACTGAAGTTACTGAGTGGCAGAGTGTTTTAACTGATTAAACACGTGAGTGACTAAGTCTATTAGTCTAGTTGTTAATTTCCTCGTGACTAGGAGTTTAAGCGGATTAGATGTATAAAACCAAACAATGAAGTGAAAGTGTAACGTGCGGTCGAAACCAGCAAGCGCGCACAGGTTGAATTTGAATTGTTTATCGGGGCGTGCTTCTGTGTTGTCGGCGCCGTTCTAGTTATCATTTGTGTAAGTCGTGTGCATGGCTTACTGGGCCTTTGGCTCATGTTCGTTTTCTTGTTGTTCCCTTTTACAGGATTTGTTGGAACCCCTACTTCGGAAGAACACTGTCCCCTGGTGTCTCCACGTTGCCCCACGTTGGTCCGCAGGTGTGCCGGACAGTCAACGTGTAAATAGCCGGCTTGCATGTTACAAAAGCTTCAATGGATGTGAACCACCCAGCTGAAAAGTTTTACGAAGCGAGTAATTTGGGGGTATTTGTACCGAAGAGAAGTATTGACTTGCTGTCAAACTCCGTTGATCTCATTCGTGGTTCGGTCACATGTTCAAGGGATCCGATCGTTAAAACAAAAACACCTTAGGACCTTGCGATAATTAATATAGTTGCTGAGTATAATAATTGTAAAACTCTTGTTTCACCAAGCGTGAAACATTCCATAGATATCTACATGTATTAGTTAAGCTGGGTAGCGTCTAACGCGGTAATGCCAACATCTCTTTACAGTTAGTGAACAAACCACAGAGGTTGTGATGACCGTTAACATGAAGAAACGTTCATTTTTAATGATCACATCTAAATTCCACCAACCGGCATTCGCTCCCGCCAGTTTCGAAACGGAGAACACAGCTCATAATACACAACAGTCATTTTAGATATAAAATATACCCAGACTGTCCAGTTTACAGCAACTTGTAACGTTGTACAACAGGCAGTTTTGTTTGTGAGTGATATACTACTCACAAGCGACATTCAGGAAATAAAGGACAAACCTCAACGCCATGAAGACGACTGACCAGAAGCGACTATCGGAATAGTGTGTAAGCACTATGGGAGAAATGCCACCAGGACGAGTTACAACGTGCTGCTACCCAGTGTGTGTGAATGTACATCAGCCGTGCAAATGAGTGTACGTGTTTGTGGTCCCATGTTTAATACTACCTGTACAGGTGTTCGTATAATAAGCGTATTTTGCGGTCACAACAGTAAGTAAACATGACATGAAATGAACCAAACCAATTCGAACATTAGAACATCCTATCACCCATTCCCTTTTACCACTTCCACGTCGTTTACAGTCTAGACTTTGTTTTGACGTTGCCCAACTTAAAAGCCTACAGTGGGATATAAGTCACGCTGTTAACTCCACACTCCCGATTGTTTCAGACGTGCGAAACAGCAAATTTCTCAGTCTAACCCATTTGGATAGCAGATTGACAAAGCAGCAGCGTTGGGTATTACCAAGTAGGTCTAATGAGATGTCATGTGAACTTCTAAGATGTTAGATTATAGATTTCACAATTGGTGCATCCAAAAACAAACGATCGAATCTTGATAACCAACATACGGTTGACAGCGCATTATGCAGGGAACGCAGTTAAGTGTGCTGAGGACGTGGAAGTTTACGTAAAATACCTAAGCAGAAATGTAATTTAAGATGATCTAACTGCATTTCGTGTTTTTTTGCGCCCCACCTGTTGATCAAAGTAAAAAACGCCTACTTCGCAACGCGTGAATTTATCTTACCGAACCTAATCGACTCAGTCCTCAGAAAGTTGGCATTGCCGTGCGCACTAATAGAGGATTAGATAAGTGTGTGTTCGCGTATTGAGGAGCGATATGGGATTTGGCTATATGCGCGGAATAGAAGGCTTTTACACATAACTTGGGATTCATGAATCGAACAAACAGCTCGTATCATAATCCGTCAAACGAGACACCTAAGCTACCTCTGAGACTGTCAAAATGCTGACACCAATTGTTCGACTGTCAGAAGAAGATCTGCACCTAGGGCTCTAAGAACGATAAGGTCGAATGAGACTACTGGATACAGTGTGACGCAGTGAAGCTTTTGGGAGGAGAAAGCGGACAAAATTGCCGGTGATTTCTCAGCTATTGCATTGCGGTATTTAGGGCGAGTCAACTGTTTAACAAAGCCTACAACATTGTAGAAAGCGACAAAAATGTAATGTCCTGGAAGCTGGCAGAACTGCAGGCTCTAAACCAAGGGACAAGATGTGATTTAAACGGATCTTGGCCATTCAGAATCATCTGCTCAATAAAACCCAATCGAGAATTCCAATAAAGTTGATTCAGATGGTCAGGTTTGTAAGACTGTCTTCCAAGTCCGGGAAGACATCAGAAAGTACGATCGAAATGGTTAGAATCCATACGGTGCTAGTGAGAGGATTATAATAAAGTTCTGTCTCATACACATTGAATATAAAATAATCCGTTACTCAAAGTGTCCATCAAAAAATGACGTTCAAAATGAAACGACCAAAACGGCTTCGAAAATGGTCACAAGCCAACGGGAAATTAGCTCACTAAAACAATATCAAGCAAGAAAGTTTTAGTAGGTGTGCAGTGATAGTTATAAAAAGGAATAAGAAAATAAGCACTTTGTGCGTAAATTAATGATGTAACCTTCATCAGAATTGTTCAGCGTATGTAGTGAAAAGCGAAATAAAAGCGAATTTAAGATCAAATTTTCACAAGCGAAACAAACGATGTTAGACGTCATACTAAACACATTATGACAACCGCACCAAATGAACGTCATCAAACCCAAATATGTGGCCAGTACATTCCTGGGAACCGCAGGCAATGGACACGTGGCGTCGTGGTAGAAAATCTTAGTCGTCGGTCACACGGAGCTGACATGGGTAGAGTGGCGAGAACGAAAATTGTATGCAAATGACAGAGGGGAGTTTGCCAGAAGGGTCACATGGTATAAACGATAGAGAGTCATCAGGAACAAGAAATGGACAGCCTTATTGCAAAAAAGAGCAAAAGATAATAAGATTGCACTAGAGGGATTTTGTGATCACAGAAATTTCAACTAATCAGAGTTCTCGTACAAGATGGTGCAGACGAAACATCAGTCGATCGGCACCAACCAGTTAAAATTGGTGCCAGCCACTGTTTTGAATTTGTCTGGTAAGAGTGTTGATTAAAACAAGTTGTTTGGGCGTTTGTCCTACTTAAACAAAGGAACATTTTAAGTCAAGTTGTGGAAGTTTACAACGAACAGCACAACCAAAATATAACAAAATCGTCACCCAATTACTAAAGGTTATCCATAAAAACAGCACTTTCTCTAATAAACTGCAGTTCCTTAGCGCCGCTCAGTGCACTTTTGTTCTGATTCTCCCGGGTCAATATCCAGGCAAGCGACAACGTATCAGCTTATGACCAGATTTCATCATAAGGGTGTTCATGCCCATCTCACGGATACAACTAGAATATGATCGGTGACCCTATTACGTAATTGCTGTTCTGTTCTGCATACGCATGTGGTCTTTCACATCCGTATCCACAAATGGCGTAAAATTTGGCGTTAAACAATGACCAGGTTCTTATCAGTCGTGTTGGAATTCGTGTGATGGAAAAGAACGTGACCATTTTGGCTGTTTAGTACCTGCGTACCGTAACTGCTGTGTGAATGATTTCTGACAGAGTGATAATGTACTCGTAGTTGTCTTGCAAACGAAATTAGACATTCTTTGAAAACTGCTGAATTCCTCGCAGTAACTGGCAATATCTGTAGTGTCAACCAGTGTCTAGAGCCCTGGAATTATGTTGGTTATGCTACATCTAACGGTTTCTTACAAGCCAGTTGCGGTTCACACTGAAGTTGTCAGAAATCCGTGTTTATTGAATTCATCCAGCCAAAAGTAATGATGAGAAATGATATAGTGGCATACTGTTTGTAAACTTTATGTTTAGTCAGTCTGTGAGACAAATACATGGCAATCTAAACACTTCTCCGAATTGCATGTCGCTGGTAATAAGCCAACGTTGTGTTTGTATATTGGGCCTGTTACCTGCCCGAAATTAATAAAAATATTTACACACTGTACAAGAAGTATTAACGGTCGGCTTTTCAAAGTCCAGGAAGTGAAAGTTAATATCAGTAGTCTATCTACCCGAAGGGCTCACTAGCAGACCACTTGTAATGACGAAGCGCTCTCTGACACCGCACGTAGCTTCTCCACTATAGTAGATTTAAACGGGCTAATAAGTATATGCCTGAAATCCTTATAGAAAATTCCCTCCGTTCCTGCTGAAAAATATCATTTTCGTTAGCAACACGATTATCTGTTCAGCGGGAATAAAAACATGTAGTGTACGAGTTAATTTTGTTATACCGTCAACTGTTCAGTAGTCTTCAAGGAATAAAATGCAGGAATTACTAAGCCCCAAGTTAGATGAGGAAACAGCGTAAGCAGCAAGCGTACAAAGACATGAATAGATCTTGCTATAGGATCACATAACATTGATAGAAATACTGTGGATAGAAAACCATGTATTTATCTAGGGGAGCCATAAAGCACACTGAAAATTTCTGAGATAAACTGTGTGAAGTAGACTACTTACTTGAGATCTGTCACTGGAACGCTACTGATAACTAAGAAAGAGAACCATAAGCATTCGACTACTACGCACGTGCGAACGGAGTTGAACTGTCAACAAGGAGCACACGAATGAAGTATATGTATTATGGAGGGACCAGTGTACACCGTGACAGAAGTAACCGCCGAATGGTTGAATGCAACTTGGCAGAGAATTCGTACACAATGAACTTGTTATTCCCAGCATTGCTTCATTGGTTTCTGATAACAGTTGGCATTAACAACTGAAGACAAACAGCGGCGCACACTTAGATGTTCGTTGTCGAGTTACGTTTATTTGACCATTTACCCAATATCTTTAAACTGTTTTGCTGTGATGTTGAGTCAGAAACGTTGGCGAAAAATGAACTCAGACCAACGTCATCAGCGTATTTGATGAACACAGCTATACTTCATGATAGCAATTAATCTGTGTAAACCAAGAACAGTAAATGATGTCAGTGTAGCTCGTTTGGCTGACAAGTAGGCCGATAATACGTCGTTGAAACACGTGTATTGTATCTTGTAAGTGAGGTAGTCATCTGGAAAATTAGTCGGGGTCTGGCTGTGATTATATCAGTTTGAATTATGTAGCTACTGCTCGTTTAGGGCGACTGGTAGTGAATACACGGTGGTCGACCGGCATAGAATCACCGAGGTTACCGATGGAGAAAATCCTGACTTTTCTCTTATAATTCTATACTTGCGTGCCATTTTAGGTTACTGAAGAAAGTAGTTCAGAACTCTAAATGTAAATGACCTTCATTTTATCGTTCCTGACTGCGACATAATTTTTGCTCCGAAAGAACGGTTTGAAGATGATATGGGATGGGATCTGGATACTGATATTACCACGTGAGTAACAAATGGAAAATAAAACGTATCACTTGCTAATTTCCCCTGTTTTTATCACACGAGACATATCGCATGCAGAAACATCTCTTTCCCTCGACTTAAAAGGACTGATTTCCAAAGACTCGAGCAGACACAAAAGAAACGTTCTCCGTAATAAGTTTGAACATACAAGTTTAAAGCTGCCTTTTATACTATGTATCCTTTGATCACACTTCGCTGTATCTCTTTAGATACTGCGCGGTCTGAAGGGTCATACAGCAAGGTTTAGTAGACGTTGTGGAGCGAAATAAAAAATCTTTGGCCACATACACTAACAGGACTGGTTACTGAAGTAGTCTCGTACTGATGAACACGTCTTTCTGTAAACGATGAGTTACTTCTCATTTCTTAATAGATTCTGCCTTCGCAAACTGAAGCTTTCCGTTTTTGTTGCATTAACGTATTCGAAGGACTTTCTTCGAGTTTCATCGAGGTCGACTGGTCAGAAGACCCCGAACAACTGATGGCTGTGGGTTCTTATGACCGGACTGAAATGAAGTGGTAAACGTGATTGTTTCAGAGCTCTGTGTTGGGATGTGTTCGTTGGCCAGTTGCCGCTCCGTTTTGCCTCGCATTCGTACCCACGCAAAAATTCATAGTGGACATAATATTCGGTAGTAAACGATAGCGGCGACTTCAGTGGAAGTGCTAGGATTCCGTCAGTGGTGAACAGCATGATCAGCCATGCTTCCTGGGATGCGTCCTGTAGTTATCGTGGGAAGAAATGAGATGCATGTTGTAAAAACTAGTTCTCATCATCAACCGTTTTTCGTCTTGAATTTCAAAATGACAGGCTCCTCATCCTCTGCTACTGAAATGTTGGTTTTGTTGGTAGAAACATTCGTGGGCTAACCTCATCAGTTTCCGGCCAAAATGCACCCATCATCATCACCATAGCAACCATGAGCCTGACCAAAAGGTACTGTGGCTCGGGCCGCCGCTCACCTCAACAGTGACGTGGAATATCCTAGAAGAAAACGTTACTAAAAAAG
>LUCH01001963.1:97724-110740 GCA_013368495.1 Paragonimus heterotremus | reverse complement strand
ATAGGTTATATGCGACTCTCACGTTTGTAATATTATGAAAAGCTTAGTACTCATGTTTCAACAACAGTTCCATTGTCGAAATTGTAGTCACGCTTTCCTGTTCAATCACGGCGAAATCTAAATAGAAGCATGTGTTTCCACTTCTATGACGTCGATTTTCCTTATATTTTACATCCACATTTCCGAAATAACGTAGAATGCGACTCTGCGTTACTTCTATTTTAATCCTTATGCCATTAAACAACCGCACATTTCTTGTTTACGTCTCCGGAAGATTGAAACAAAGAAATCTCTAGGGAACAGATTTTCAAGATTTTATTTTCTGCAACATATCACAAATTTTCAGCAACTTTCATGGGTATGCATTATTTTTTAAACAAAAAATAACAGAGATATTCGCGTTCTGCCGATTACACGCAGCACCAGGCCGAATATATGATTCCGATGTTTAACTAAGCAAGAACGGTGGCGACATAGTTTTCATTAGGACTTACTGTGATATTTCGTGTGCAATGCAATGTGAACACAACTTGGTCGAAAATTACAAAATCCATTATATCTCTAAAACCGAAAGAAATTGAGTGTTTCTGCAAGATGGAGAGATGTATTTCACCACGAAAATTCCGATGGAAGCATTTTCAGAAGGTAAAATCGATTAGGAAAGCCAACATTATGCTTTAATCGAAAAAGTTGGTGACAATTTTTCCAATAAAAGTGAGAATACGGACAATTTTCAGGTACAGCTGATTTTTCTCATTACAAAACCACTAGTATATTTGAGTAAGTGTATATATTTGTCCCGTAATATGCGTTTTAATATTTCATGAAACATGTTAAAAAGCTCTTTTCGCGCCTAAATGGCCGTTTCCAACTCGTTTCGGTTTAGAAACACCATACCGGCGAATGACACAATTGCCGCTAGCTTTAGACCATTGGTCCTTTGCTGCTGAGAGATGAGGGAGTTGGTGCCGTTAACTCCGGCTTTGGCAATGCTTTTGATCGTGTATGTTATTCTGTTGAATTCGGCAAGCTACACCGGTGTAATGTCAAGTAGCTAGCTGCTATCCTCTCTACCAAACAGTTCCTGGTTTGTGCGAGTGGGTTCCTTTCCATCCTCCGCAAGGTTTTACCCCCAGGGGAGCACCCTAGTGGCTCCATTCTGGGGCTGCTACTTTTTCCTCCTCCAACGACCTGCCATCCGAAGTATTATCTCCAATGTGGCTGACAATATTAAAGTATGGCGTGCTGTGCCTGATAGCTCTGATGTGATCGCCTTAAAAGCTGATATTAATGTCTATTACAAATGGTATAACTCAACCATCAACATAAGCAAGCGCAAAGTTATGTTTATTAGGTGTAAGCATAATGCCCCTTATTCCCTTCGGCGGAACACCACTCTGAGTTACGGGTAGACAAAAGGAACTCGGCGCCGTTGTGTCACACAACTTCTCGAGTTTTCCCGAGACTGAGCCAAGCGCAAAGAAGCTAACAGCACACTACCTCTTCCGAAGACTACGTTTGAGAAATTTTACCGACCATGTTTCGATAATTTTCACAGCAGTTTCATTCAGCCTCACCGTGAGCAAGGGACACTCCTCAGTCTTCTTACCTAGCGAAGGGCAACCTTATTTTAGAAAAGTTTCGAAGACGTGAGATGAAGACAGTTCGTGAATTATGTGCGAAATCCTATCTTGCGTGGCTCCACGAACTAAATACTCTCTCCCCGGAATACCATAGACAGTGAGGCCACTTGATACTGGCGTTCATGATTCTGAGGATCTCAAACCATCCGTGCATATCCTTACCCACTCATGGGAATATCAGATCACTCAGGAAACATGTTGTGGGATTAAACGGTCAGTAGAGCAGACTTGAGGTAAAGCACAACTCCTTCTTGGTTCACGGAGTTTGACGGACCGGAAAACTTGCATTTTCGGGTGTTCTGGATTCTGCACGGTGGCTGATGACTTGATCGGGAAGCGTAGATGACTTGTGTGAGGTCATTAAGAGTTGTGACTTTACTGTGCCACGATAAACAGAAAAAACAATATTCACAGAAACGGATCGAAATTGGACAGGAGTGAGCTACAGGTCCCCAGATACATTAACGTCAGAGGCAAATTAAGCGATGTGACCAAGGGTTTTGATAAGACTCCCGCGCATTCTTTATTGATTATTGGTGCGATTTCACCAGATCCTAGATAGTCTTTAGATTCGACGGTTTTCTGGCCAAATGTGCAACGTTAAAACTTAAGGGGCCCGTATATTGTTCAACGCACCCTGCTGGAAGGGCATCTTGCGGGTCACTAATGTTTTCTGGTTGTCTACGGCAGAATACTTTGCCATAATTTTCAGCTGTTGCGTTTGTTACTTCCTGGTTGTTATTAGTGAGTTGGCCGACTAGTCCACGAACATGAGATTCCTGGCTTGGCTTGGGTCACATGAGATATATGGTGATAAAAAATTTCAGGGCGGACCATTACTTTATCGAGCGGCAGTCTGTGTTCGTCACTTATGTTTCATATCCGCAGGTGTGATTTGCAGTCCTCGGAACTCTGCGTGAGCTGATGACGGCCCCAGGTGGCTCTCTTCCTCTTGAGGGTTTTGACGGTCCAATTGCGTGTATATGGTTTGGGCTCAATTAGTTTTGGTGAGGTGGAACATGTTCGCACATTGCTTTATTCAACACATCCTTGTCCCCACACAGTGTCTGTCAACTGAAGTGCAGTCTTGCCTCCAAGGGACGGAATTCAGGGGATCTCCCGAAGATTCAAAGCCTGCCCTGTGGAAGTCTCACCGAATGACGCCTTCTGGGTGGTCTAACCCGGTTGTGTGACTGAACCGGAACCAAATGGATCCAGGTCAGCCCGTCCATGGGGAGCACAAACCGTCAGATGGCTGATTGTAAGGGGTCTGTATGTCAGAATCCAGCCTAATTTGGAAGATGTGCAGCCGTAGTGCAATCTGACTGGTTGGTTCACATGCCAGTGTCGTCCAGAGTGGAAGAATCCATCCCAAAAAGGATAGACGTAATGCCGTGCCCCACATTGTGGTTAACGACGGCAGAAGGGAGATTGAGATCGCCCATCAGTAAAACGTGGCAGAGCGTCAATCTACCTAAGCGTCATCAGAGCAGTTTAGTAAACAGTAGATAACAGAGGCTAGACAAGGTTGTTTAGTTGAAACTGAAATATAGCCCATAGTGCTTCGGGTACCTTGTCCAATACGTTGTCTTGTGGCTTGCTAGTTTCAAGGTGATGACTAACAAAGAGGGCACTCCCTCCATCAGTGCTTCCTTTGCGATCAGTTCACATAAGCTGCATTCCTGGAACCTCAGTTTCACTGTCACTCATGGCTTCATGCACCCATGGTCACGTATTTTCACTCTCCATAGGCTGACCATCCCCACAAACCTGGTGCAACTCGAGGAGATTGGTTTGCACGCGTTTCGCGTTCGTATATTGGTCTCACGATTGTCCTAGTTAGGCCACCGCATTCGGTAAATCAGTTCGCAAATCGGGCTGTGGCAGGTGCAGAAAGATTGGGTGAATGGAAAACACAATATATCTTTCATCTCAGTTTAAATCATATAATTGTAGTCTATGTTTATTTTCCGAGAGATAAGGGTTCCCTTTTCATGCTAGCGGATTGATTGGCTAAACAACTTTGGCCGACTGGACACAAGGGCACCACTCACACACTTGCTGGTCTTATCCCCCTGGGTTTACATTGGATCTGTGGCGTGTGGGTGGAAGCGCAAGTGGTGCAGGGCAAACCACTTGCGGTGACAGTCAAAGCGCAGATGTCCTTTGGCTTCGGTTACCGTGAAAGACTGATCCGTTTCGACTGGCGCCAACGATTTGTCCCACGATTGGACTACCATGAAACAGCCAGGTGGCAGGTCTGGGAGAGTGCCAGAAACCAGTTAACTGTATGGATATTGTGGAGGATAGTTTACGGGCAGATGGATACACGGCTGACTTTTTCAGGGGTGGCCATGACATGGGACGATGCACGATGTTTATTGGGTTCCTCTATGCTGCTAACTCCGCTGGGGCCGGAACAGGAAGTTTTTTAAAACTTCTGCTGGACGGTCATCAATACTGTGACCGACGCAATATCGTCCAGCGTCAATTGCGACCCGTGTTCTGGGATGGTCCTATCCTGATGCAATACCTGCCCTTCAGTTCGTAGTCGACATCGGTGTAGGTATAAATCAGCCGTTAGTTTTTCCCTAACAGAGAACCACTTCTCTCGAGCGCTGTTGACCATGTTTTCGTACAGTAAGGTAACACTCAAAAGCTAGGGTTTGGGTAAATTTAGAAAGTGTAGGGAGCTTGGTAAACGGCGCACACCAGCAGCTACGACGCCGGTGATACTTAACTTTCGAAAAAATAAGCTGTCGTTGGGACAGATCATGAGCAGAATTGCTTGGTTGGTTCTTTCCAGGACCTTCTGGTACCCCGTGTAATACTGTACAACGAGCCTTGCTTTCGATTTTGATGTGGAGAAGATGACAGCTGATTTCTGACTGATTTCTGGATATCCTGCCGAATACGAACAGCAGGAAGATCTCGCAGAGCTGTTGCCGAGGGAAACAGTTTCCTTATATCGGACACCAGACTGATTGATACTTCAACCGGACAAAGACGCATCGCGAATCGACCACCCTGACTAGGTGCAATTTTCATGAATCCATTCAGTCTCAGACCGGAAATGGAAGTTCTTTGCATATTTCCCGAAACCGCTGCGCACCGTTTTCTTCGCGCTGTGTTAACGAGACCCGGCCGGCCTCCGGCATGTTGAAGACAATGAGTGTCAACGTACTTGAGACGGTACTGTTGATTTCACGTGGAGTCGTCGTGGTCTCGTCGGAGTTTCCTGAGATCTGTTGGTCAATGTGAAATGATTCCTCACTAGTGTCAGGGGTAACTGTTGATGAGGCTAAATCCGTTTGTACCGCCTTCGCCTTCATCATATGCACCTTCATTATAGTGTCAATTCTGACTGTTCTCAAGGTCATATTTGTTTGCGCAAGCTTTGTTGCTGATGAAAGTAACGTTTAATTATTGAGCGAGGCTACGTTAGTGACGGTGATAGTCAGTTCGGCTGAGTCCCCAACGACTTTGGACAGCCAGTCATTCCATCTTTAGCGACATTCGTTAAAGGTCTCAATTTTTCACACTCGACGAAAAGTCTCAGCATTTCAAGATGACACTGCCTGCAAAAAATGGATAAAACCGGAAAGGTATTTGCTTAACGCCCTATATAATTTGGACGATGTTAATTCCGGATGTCTGGTGGTTATTCGAGCAACGCTAAGTCTACTCGCAACGTCTGTCGATAGGCTGGACCTAGAATAGTCGCGACTGTGAGCAACAAACGTCCATAAGTTCTGATTCCACTGAGCAACTGATTCAGATCCAGAAGAGAAGATCGACGTATTGGCGATTTTCTTACTAATAAGGCGATAAGGCAAAATAAATTTATTATAGGTTTTATAGAAAATAACAACAGCGCTCTATATTGAAGCAGCCAGATTTATATGTTCCCAGACTAGCGGTTCACGTGAATACGGCCACATGCAACAGGTGTGTAACAGTTGGGTGATCAAGCGCAAACGAGACCAGGTTACATATAAACAAAGGTCCGGCAATGAGAAGTAAGAGCGAACAAACTGCGCGTGAACAAATTTCCACAAGTAAACGATACCAATATTCATTAATGCGTCACTTGGGAAAATGACTTGTCGTGCACGTACTTTTTATGGGTGTGTCAGTCTTTGCAAGAAGGGTTGGTAACCCCCACGGGAATTTCAAATACAAGAAGAGGGGGAATCAGCGAGGAGGGAATAAATACACAAGCAACGTGGTATCGGGCTTTCCATAAAACAAACAACAATCGTCAAACACTCAACGCATGCAGCTTCATTAAGAAGCGATACAATTTTATTGCACCGACCGTGAAATCACTGTTCACAAATTTGGCACCGTAGAGTACGACAGCGGGTGCTTACCGTCCTGGAACAACTATCGCAGAGTTCCACTTCAGACCATGTAGACAGTTCCATTTTGAAGTCGACAGAATTAATGGATAATATTACGAATTAAAAATAGACACACAAACCAATCTTAATAATGTTTACGTGCGTGCATAGCCTGGAACTCTTTGCCAGAACATATCGTGAGCGCCACGATAGTGGCTGCGTCCAGAATTCGTCCGAATGACTACTCCAGCAGTTAGTCCGCGTCTCAGTATACTCTCAGGCGTATAGCTACACGTGTATGTTCGTTTGTCAAATAACTCGTACCTGATCATGCATATTCACTCAGATAGAGACTTACTTGTATAGTAACGATAGTGTAACATGCACGCCGGCGGCTTCTACTCGAACTGTCCGTTACACTTACGGACCAAATGTGGGGCAACGTACGGACACCGGGGGACAGCGTTCTTCAGATGTAGGGGTTGTAACAACAGTCTTGTAGAAGGAAACAGCAATAAACAAGCATCAGCCAAAGGCCCGGTAAGCCATGTGCACGAATCATACAAACGGAAACCAAAACGGAGCCGGCAACACGGTAGTACGCCCTACACAATTGAAATTCAACCCATGCGCGCTTGCGGGTTTCGACCGCACGTTACACTAAGCATGCATTTATTCATTCTCCATTTCCAGCAAACATAAGAAAAATTGCGGCGCACAACCATCCTTCTGGCACAGAGATTCCTTTCCTGGAGAACCTGAACAATCAAAAATAGTCGCTTTCTGCTTCCTTCCACCATTCTTGGTCCCAGTTTTGCCGAAGGCGGGAATCCGAACTCACCCCACTTTTCGTAAGACCGAAACCAAGTCATGTACAGCTAAAGAACTTCATGGATCTACGTCAAACTCATTGGACGTAGCCGGTAAACATAAGTTTCAACTAAGCTGGTGCGCATTCATATTTTTGGAGCGCAAAACAAAGCTGAATACAAGACCGGCACTGTTGAGGATTACTTGTTAAGATGTCGGGCCGACCATTGCCCCAGTGAATTTTTTGTAGCTGTTAAGTTTGCGTGTTTTGGAATAATAATACCTACACCTTTTAATTTATCTAAATTCGGTTTTGATTTTTCGATTTGTGTCTCTTCTCCGTATGACGACTGATTATGTTGTACTGGCTTGTTGGTCATTATTACTCCCCGTGATGCCGGTTGTCTGTCGAGGTGTTCGATGCTTTCGCAGTCTCTTGGGCAATCTCTACGGGGGTGCTGTCCTGCCTTTCAATACCCAACCTTTCTGCTCTAAATGGGCGCGTCCAATGTCGTTGGTGCCTATAGTACTTGATAAAACCAACCATGGCGAAAGAGCGTACGATATATACTCGAGACTCCTCAAAGATCGTATAATTTGTCTAATGGGTCCGATAAATGACGAAATAGCCAGCCTTGTAATAGCGCAGTTGCTTTATCTCCAATCAGAAGACAAAAAGCTGCCCATTCATTTGTACATCAATAGTCCAGGTTTGGTGTTTTGCGATAGCTGTCACGAGCTTTACTTTTTGTCAGGTGGTGTTGTAACAGCCGGATTGGCTGTCTATGATACTATGCAGTATATTCGGCCCGCGGTGGCCACTTGGTGTGTTGGGCAAGCTAGCAGCATGGGGTCGCTGCTTCTTGCCGCGGGGGCCCCGGGTTTACGCTTTGCTCTCCCCCATGCACGTATTATGATTCACCAGCCATCTGGCTCCGCTCACGGTTAGCGTTTTTTATTCTTCTTCAGTTTTATGTTCAGGTCAGGCTTCAGACATCAAGATTCATGCCGAAGAAATCCTCAAAATGCGTAAAATCTTGAACGCTATTTATGCAACCCATACCAAGCAGCCAATCGAGGTATGCTTTTCGAAAGTCTCCTGCTATCTTATGTTCACACCTTTTTTACGCCGAATTCTAGACATTTTCACGCTAATCATACTCATACAGCATGTAGTGAACATGTAAGTATGTACTAGACCATTGTCCACTAACAATTTAAAATGCCTTTCCTGAAGAACACTCGAAACGTAATCCTGACAAGCATCGAACTAAAAGCACGCAATAGGGTTTGGGAACAAACTGTACATTTCCAGCATCGTTTGGAAATATGGTAAGTAGCTAGTTCTAGGCTCGTCTGGGACCAACGGGAGTAACCAAAAGGAGAGCAAAAAGAAGCGCGAGACGGGCTACAGCCCACTCGACGGCACTCAGAGGCGCGCGTTCGGGTACGTTAAACAACGCCCGAAAAGGTCCGGACTAAACGACCTTGAAGGATGGAATAGTAGATGAATCGTTAGGGAAGAGGCAAGCCCTCATTGCACGCGATTAGTTGCACGACTGAAGAAAGTGGCACTGAGTTCGTAACATGCCTCCCATTGCAGGCGTACACAGAATCATGTGTACAGAACAGACAAACGGGAAAACACGGTTGCAGCCGGGATCCTTGGAGAAGCCACACGATCGCTGGTCACTACAATTGTTTCCTAGCCTCAACATCAGACTACTGCTGACTGTCCTGTGCCTGTGTAGTTACCTTCACACTGATCAGGTAACTCGTTGTGCATTAGAGAGGTTTCAACGGTCTAGCGGGAGAGATGGAAGTAGGGAGCAGGAGCCTAAGTTTCTCAGCAGCTAGTTGAAGTATGGAAAAATGTACAGTATCTGAACTAAGGTAACGGATGATCAGGGCGAGTCTTGGAGACCAATACAGAGTTAGTGGAAACAACATAGTCAGGTAGGTCATTCCTAACCTTTCAAGCACGCGATGACAAAAAGCTATGTATGCATTAAAGCCTGCTATACCGGACCTCCAGTTTTAAGGGATAGCCCATCGGTGACGTGATCTTTCCACGTTGAACTTCATTTGGCACGGTTGATCAGGAGACTTCGTTATTAAGAAGGTTAACATCAAGTCACCTCTAAGCCAACAATACTGTAAAGGGTACATGTTCAGAGGCGTCTGTCTTCATAAGGCTTAGTTTTCAGATTCCGGACTGGCTTAGTGGTACGACGTTGCGCAGTCTCCAAGAGCAACTTGTCCTTTTGAAGATAAGGTAACCGGATCAGGGTTATTTTCTCAAGATGCGATGGAACGAGACTGTTACTGATGAGTTAGGGACAACTAAAAACGATCTGGACGAAAAGACGTTCAAACAACGCCGGAGTATAACTAGCCTTTTATTTTCACATTCGATTCAACATTCGGAGAGCTTGAGGGTTAATGTGTGAGACAAAGGTTCCTAATGCCTTCTCGACAATAACATTCTGAAATAAATGACCGTCAAGGTAATACGTGATATTCAGAGAGC
Organism: Paragonimus heterotremus; assembly: GCA_013368495.1. NCBI lineage: Eukaryota > Metazoa > Platyhelminthes > Trematoda > Plagiorchiida > Troglotrematidae > Paragonimus > Paragonimus heterotremus. Next base: position 101,414 of record LUCH01001963.1, on the reverse strand, counting down.
TTCTAATATGCACAACTTCACACTTACTAGCGTTAAAATTCAGTCGGATTACTTGGTGCTAGCTATGTAGCCATTAATCTGAACTGAATCGGTTGATGGAAGCAGTGACACTGATGTCGTATACCTCGAGTTTTCCAAAACACTCTACCGCACGCATCATGCTGTTTTAATCGGTAAGCATTTCTATTGTGGAGTATTAGGTAACCTTCCTCGATGGCTGGAGTCATCTTGCTAGTCAGTTGTACAGGGTACCCGAGAACGGTGCATTCTTAACGTGCAGGTCTAGGTTCGTCGAGTTGTATCAAAGTTCCCTTCTTGACCCGCCTCCATTTTTTTTATTTCCCAGTGGTCTTTCTTTTTTAATCGTCTTCCCGTTTGCTGACGACGTCAGAATTTCGTGCGCCGTGAGCACTCCTAACAATTCGCTTGTCCTACCAAACGACTTCAATCGAACGCCTATGAACTGTTCGAGATTCTCGATAGTGAGGCGATTGGTCGCTAGCCACTAAAACGATTTCGCCTACCTTCCTTGAAAACGGATGTGGTGCTCACCAGTTCCCAGCTGCTGAGTACTGTTCTCTGGGAGACGGGTTGCATAAACAGTAGTTCACGAGGCTCGGCAAGTTGTTCATTAGCTTCACGCAAGTCTTAGGAGATGTACCGCCGAGACCAAGAGATCTGTCCTTAAAACACCTCAGTTTAGCCAACATCACCGTTAAGAAAGTGTTCACTCTGCAAGTACTATTAATTTCAGTATCAAGACACCTAGGGAACCGAAAGGGATTGCGTATAAGCGCAACCGTAATACTCAGCGAGGACTGACGGTTTCTGTATCAAACCTAATGGGGCCTGACGGACCTAAGAGTTGGAGAACTCCAGCTTACTCCCTGCGAGTTGACGATACAAATAGGAAAAGGCTTTTTGGGTCGGTGACAAAACGGTCGGTAAGACGTTGGTAGTAATGAACACGGTCTTCACGAATTAGTGAGGTGCACCGATTTATTAAGATGTCGTATATTATTTGGTCATCTTCAGATCCTGATAATCGACAGCAAACCTAAGCATGTCGCTTCTTCGAAATAAGTTCAAGTGTACGACAGCGTAGTTGACTTGGGGGCTTATTCCGCCTAGTGGCTGCCGCTGGTGTACATACGCCAACGGTTGCGGAAAGATCGGTAGTTAGATTCTCGCAAAGAGAATCTAAAATGAGGGGAAGTGAAATTCCCTCAAGACTGCGTTGTTAAGTAGCTACGTAGTTTCTGCTTATCTGTTTTGCGGAAGTTTCTGCGATCCTCAACTCCTCAGCTAAAAAGGTTTGTGCTGCAAGTGAAGTCAAATCAGACGGCTGCGTGGTGCGGTGATTTCATGGTTATCAACCATTTGCCCTTCGTTTGTGAGTGTATGGTCCAGCCCGACGGGTTATGACCAATGAGCCACCGACAGAATCCGGAGAGGTGTCCAGTGAAACCGAATACCCTGGTTATGTGGAAAAATCGCATAAACATAGAATTCCCTCAGCCTGCGTATGAGGAAGTTACAAAAATTAATTTCTGGTAATTTGAAGTCATTAAAAAAATTGCGGAAGAAGCATAAAGTGACGATAGCTTCTAACCCAGATACTAAAGGTTCATCCTTTGTATCATTGGAGGATGGAGAACGATAGAACATCTTCATTAGCCAGCGGTCAGAAGTAGTTAACCGATTTGTACACCAAACAATCTCTGGAATCACAGAAAGTATTGAAGTTGTAAAAGGCTTCAGAAGATGTGTGGACATATAAGGTTGACCCCATCTCCTACCTTCAGTCCTATCGGTACGGAGAGGAATCGTATTCTTTATAATAGGCTGAGAATCTATATAGGAAGTGCTGAGCCATGGTTCCGGTATAGCAACAATCTGGGGCTTCGCAGAATAACAAAGCTCATGGAGCTCACTCAATTTATTGATTGAACTAAGCGTATTACTTTATTTGTTTTTAACAGAATTAATGGCAAGCGAGTGTGTATTAACTTGGGGGTTAAGTGAGGTGGTTCATTCACAATACAACTATAGTATCGGTCGCCGACTCCATAGGGGCTGGCCGCGGTAGGTTTTTCGATGTCACTAAATTCTCTTTGGGCACCACAAAGCATTAGTGCGCGTGTGGCGATTAGTTTCTAATAACTCCCTTATTTCTTTGGAACGATCGGGGTAAAGTGAAATTTCGCCATAGATGAGGCGACTTCGATGGTTACCTCTTGTAAAGTGACAGCAATTTTGAGGAGTCGCGGACGAGTTTCGCCGGGCTCGGGCTTGCGACAAATACGTTACACTTGTATGTTAGTTGGCTGAGTTGCAGGTGACAGCAGTCGCCACGGGCTGTTGTCGTTCCGAAGCGTCGTTGAAGGACTTGGGGGCACTCCTTATGATAGCGCTGCAAAACCGATCAACGGACCCAGATTCCTTGTTAACGAGCTTTCGCCTGTCGTTCAGCTCATGATACATCAAGGTAAAGGCGACCCCCAGTCATCTAGCACTCTGTGTGTCACTAGAAAAGCATCTTCCGTCGCCCTAGATGTCGGACACACAACCCTTGTCAGCTGGAGTTTATCAATGTACACAGGATTCATTTTCCTAACTAACCTCGTGATAGAGATCGGGAGGCATAGATCAAATTTCATTTTGTTGCGAAGATCCCTTCATAGGTCTCAGTCTTGCTCGTGACGAAGCTTTAAGCAGCTGGTGGTGTATTCCGAGAGATCCCGCATGATTACAGAGTTATCCAGAGAAGCGGTACTTGGCTTTCTAGGGCAGTGGTGTTGAATGCTGTTTATCTTACGCCTCGTCATCAGGGCTCTCCAGAACAGAAGGATCGGTTCTGTTAAGTAAGACCGGATAAGGGCCTTAGAATTGTGAGCTGTCTCTGTGCGTGACGTACGCGGGCTATCAGCAGCAAGGGGGCTGAGTATCATCGAGACAACCGTGATAGGCTTCTTTGACTTAGCTTTAAAAGCAACTGCTGCATACGATATTGTATCAGTTTCGCTTGTGTTATAATCTCTACTGGCTACAGCTGGTGGATTATGGGATTTCACATCCACTACAGGGGGTAAAGTGCTGGCCACAATTACCAATCTGTCTAGTGGTCGTACAACAGAGGTAAACCAGGTGGATGTAGTCAAGGTCTTCTGCTGTCAACAATTTGTACACTTCAATTAGCATGTCCGGACACGAGGCTAGGAACCATATATCACAGTACATGCACTGTATAGCGTTGTCCCTTGCTGCGACAGACCTAACACGAGATCAATTGTCAGATATTTCCACCATCACTGATTTGTAAGTTCTGGTTTAGATGTAAGCCGGGAGTGACCACTCAGATATATATATATATATATATATATATATATATATATATATATATATATATCGGTTCATAATTCACGAATTCTTTAACCAACATGAACAGAAATTGGGACTCGCAGTGATCACATTTCGTGAGACAGCGCTCCCTCAAAACTTACGAGCCATGACGTTTACCACAGCGGTAGTACACTAGCAAATAAGTTTGGGCCACATTCTCTAAACTTTGGAACACAGATACTAAAGTAACATATGTACGATGCTGCAACGTGACTTTTTACGGTAACACTGGTTAGTATTGAATCTGTCCGTTGGTAGTGGGTGCTGTTATTTCCATTGTGTCGGTCA
>LUCH01001963.1:11580-83937 GCA_013368495.1 Paragonimus heterotremus | reverse complement strand
GGAAAACACGGTTGCAGCCGGGATCCTTAGAGAAGTCACACGATCGCCGGTCACTACAGTACCTTACAAACCCAGTATATCGAAAACCATCTAACCGTTATTTAGGTATGTCTTCATAAACTCTACTCCTTTGCAGATCTCTTTTAAGTTTCGCAAAAGCTTCTGTAATGACGCGATTAGCGGTCTAGACTCATTCACCTGTATTCCGTTTCGACATCTCCGCTTCATATGATATTCTGTTATGTATTGCAACCGTTCCGTGAATCGAATGGTTTGATCTTCTGTGGACATCATTGCTTACTTATTGAAACGTCGCCTATTTATCAAAGACGTCAATTCATTTGTTTACACTTCTTAAGCTGTTATCCATTGAGAAAGCTCCAGCCGTGGATGAAATCGCCTTGTTTTTACGACATTGAAAAGATTGTGCTTGATCAAGATGCTGGACGACAGTGGTTTCTACTAGATGTGAGCAGTGTGATAATGTGTGGCTAACGTGTAGTTCAATATTTCGCATTAACTTTGTTGACATGTTGAATTAGAAGGCTGTCGTCGGGGATTGTAGTGGTGTGAAGCAATAGTTTGAGGTAGAATTACAGGACTGTCAACAGAATCTTAATGTGATGTGAAGGAAAAATATCCTCACTCCTAGTTAACCGACTGTGAAAGCGGTTCTTTTCATTGTCACGAATAAGTGAAAAAACAGCCCGCAAAAATCCGGGCGGTCGGTTGTCGTCGTCCACTCTGAAAATCGATCAGTTCTGCTCTCGTAATTATAACCGCATAGTCTGTTCTGTTCACCCATCCGGGATGGAGATTATACGCTAATAACGGCTTTGGCCGTTTCCCCATTGGTTCATTTCATTTTGCAAACGGACATCAAAAGTGTATCGTTCGAATTTTCTTTGCCATTCTGTCTATGATCATATATGATCTTCATTTTCCTTTGTTACCTTCGTTCGGTACTTCTGTACCCCTAGACTTGTGTGTTGTTTCCTTGTTCCTTTTCGGTGTTTTTGTGAAATCGATTTGAAGATCTGTATCATTTAGTATTTTCCGGATTCAGTATTTTTATAAAGTTGTTATGATGTCGCGTGTTAAGTAAATGGACGACTAAGTGCCAACCACTTTGAATTTGCGTCCCCCCCCGCTGTTCGACCAGACGGTTTAAAATCAGTACATCTCCGGTGACACTTATGAGCGCTTTGAGAGGTTTCCATGTGACTCACCGCTCCCTGTGTTGAGCTTATGCAATGCCCAGCACAGCACTTTTATTTATTGAACGGACAATCCTGTTGTTAATACTTTGTGAGCTCCTTCATCTAAGTCATTATTTTTCAACTGGGTGGAATTTTTTTTATTAATGACCGAAATACGGCTTTTTGACCGTTTTCATCTCACCATCGTACCATATCACACAGTACTTCAGAAGTGCTTCTCGTCCTTCTTAGACGAATGGCAAACACGATTACTAAGTGTACATTAATGGAAAATCTGTAACCATCTGTGAATGTTGTTGATTCTGTACCAACCATATCCTCACACGAGTGTCATCTTGAATGCATTGTTTAATCGTACATTCGTTTCGCGTACCGCAGCCTCCGAGACTGCTACTCATATTATTTAGATATAATTAACCGAATGGAAACGTGTGCACGGAATTCAAATTGGAACTAGTGATGAAACCAAGTTTTCTGTCAGATTGGGAAATCGAGAAACTGAATTCTAAAGATATCGAGAACATCCGTAAGACGATACTTGTCCCATTCACTGAGTCCGACAACGTCTGACGAAGATCTGAGTATTCCAATAGGATGATAAAAGGCTACATGAACATTTAGTCTCAACCAATTCTCGACTATGTTTACCTTACTTAAAGATATTACTGTCTATAAGGTGGACTACCTTGCGAAGACTTCACCAGTCGATATGAAAGACACGTGCATGTGGTTCCACTGCCTAGGTAATGGTCGTATTAGGATTCGCAGTTGATGTGTATCAAGGAACACCGTGTCTGAATAGTTCATCGACCGAACCAGATGATGTTTGCTGATGAGTTAAAACTTTATTTCTGTGGAGCCCATTAACCATTCGTTTTTGGAAGAAATATAGTGAACTAGGTGTTACCGGAGCAGCATTTGCAGTTTTCTAACAATATTTCACTCTTTTTACCGGGATGATACTATTTTAGCCGAGCACACAGTCCCACCGAACCTTCTGTTCCATATGGTTATCACACAGTTGTCGATTCAAATGGTATTTGGTTAGTTCCGTTTTTCTCTGATTTTACGACAGAGGCCAATGGAGATAATTGAATAATCTAGAAGTTGTTACGTAATAGTACACCTAACAAAATACCACGACATCATCTTCGCTCTAAGGATGAAAGATTAGTAGAACTTTTCACTCATTCAATCTCAACATCAACCAGATCAAACATCCTTTCGGAATTCTGCTTTCCAGTGGCTTCCATTGGTTTCACTGGTTACTAACCTCCGTATACTTCATTGATATGTGATGAGTTTTGTTACCATATTGGATTTACTGTTATATTCACCGGATTTTTCTGGAAAGAATTCATCAGTTTACGCCACTCTGATGAATATATCTGTTTTGACGAGACGCTTTTTCGCCCCGTTTTATGACTATGTTGTTTTCAGTTTTATCTCACCGATCTGAACCATTCCTATGCATTATTTACAAGCCTTCGTAGCTGTGTGTTTAGGTTTGTTGGGTCGGTCGAGTTGGGTGTGTTGTTCATAGTAGTGCGGTCAACATCCTCACCTAATGAGAACGTGAGCCGGAATTTCTGAATTGGTCATTCCAAGATTGCTTCTTTTTGAGATATATTAGATCTATTCGAGTGCAAAAGCTGCAGTCAACTGCGACTAGCGCTCAGTTACAATTCTTTTAATCCCCCTGTGCGTGCCCTTTTACTCACGGCGCTCCGGTTCTTCCTTCCTAGCGTGTTAATTTCGTAACGAACACAAACCCTGAGTGATTTAAGAGAGCGGTTGGCTGATCTCTAACTTCTCGACGTTATTTTCTGTACTCTGTAAACAAATACCTCATTAACCATGAGGCCGTAGGAAGTGTCTCATTCAATATGTTCACTGCCCGAACACCCTTTCAGCTACAACAAACATTTCGTCACAACCGTCGTTAAAGTTTTATACTCTTCAGTTCGATTAAACATTCCATCCGTGCGTTCAAATGCGTTTTCCAAATTTACCGACGGTGCACCAGCGCCTCCTACAAACCAAGTGTCGAACGCTTTACAGGACCTCCATTAACAAGCATTTCCGGAGTGCCATTTTATGTGACTCACCATGTCAGCACAAACAGCAGTCATCTAAGGATTCCATTTAATACGGGCCGAAGTTATCCGAAATTGGAAAAGGGAGGTTTGTTCTCGTTTTGCCCAGTCCGAAATTCAAACTTTACGTCTATATTAATATCCTGTAATGATTTCCAGCCCTACAGCGGCTGCAGTTCACACGAAAGATATTCGTGGATAAATTCACTATTGTTATCTGTGGTTGATACGTCAACATCAAGTGCCTTTGATTTTACAATGCTCTTTAGGATAAAAAAAAGCTAATGGCGGGTAACATACCATATCAGCAAAAATAATCCCTCCGTTTAATGCGCTGCTCATTAGTCCTGTTAATAGGCGAGTAAATGGAACACGCAAGCTACGAAGGCTACCCATTCACTGTGGTGTTCTGTCAGGGAATCCATTTTCTCCGCCCAAAGTCGCCTCATTCCTCTAGAAAACGACTTTATCCAACCAGAATGGGCGGAGCTGTCCAGAACAACCGAGAATAATCTTGGCTAATTTTTTGCGTGTCCGACCTGTATTCTGCTATGCTCATTGGTGGATTGGTGATTTTAACTGTTATTTTCAGTGGCTCTCCTTCGATTTTCTGATTCGAGAATGTAGGCCGCTATGCACCATATGAACACCTTGTAATTTCCTCCTTGTCGCACACGTTTTTGGGGCGGAACAAAGCTGCTTTTCGCACCTGTCTTTTGGTTTGTCTTGTGAGTAATTACGGGGACAGTCGCGTTATTTTCGGGACCGAGATTTTCCGTGTTAATTATTACAAGGAGGAGAGTCCGATTTTTGTCAAGCCCATTACCATATCGGGGATGAACCTGCGTATTCTTTCAAGGGTTTACAAAATGTTCGCATGCCTTTATCAAAAGTTAAGTCCAGGTAAACAACCCAGTATGTGAAGAGCACTGTTTTGACAGTCTGTCCTGGCTGTATGTAATGTATTAAGTTTTGTACGCGACCGATGAGAATTAATGAACTGTTACCATCTCACCTCAGTTAACAGCATTGTAAAGAGATAATTTACTGGCCGTATTGCTGCTGAAAGTGTTACTTATTCCTGCACACTGTTTATTGGCTGACTATCCACCATTTAGCGGAAATGAACAAATCAGTTTGCTATCAGTTAAAGATTTTCCCTAGTCGGTTCCAGACGCGAATTTTTTGTTTCACGGTTACCATGTGGCGGTACCTGTCCCCTCTACATTTATTCGAATTTTTCTACCGGTTCCAGGAACATCCTTTGGTCCAAGAAACCATTCGAATTCTGATTGAATGGATCAATATGGAATTGGTCGAGGATCGCATTTTGGTTCGTGATCTCGAAGCTGATTTGTACGACGGACAAATATTGCAAAAGCTCATTGAAAAGTTAATGGGCGTCAAGGTCAATCACCCAGAGGTCTCCCAAACTGAAATGGGACAACGTCAACGCCTTAAGGTAAGCAGGGCTTCGAGCGGCTTTCCGTGATCATGTGTTTGCCCCCTTCATGTTCAAAAGCAAAAGATTTTGTATTAATCAACTCTTATCGACATTCGTGGTATTGACTTAATTCCACAATTAATCCTGAATCAGTCGTATAAAAGGTTTGCCCAGTGCACTGAACATATTTTCACTCTCTGGAGTTGCAAATAAAAAATCGTCCTATTGTCACTGAGTTCGTTGTGAAATATCAGAACTCAGCTACGTATTTATCGCGTTGACTTCTTCATGTAGTGAAAAGCGTACTGTACAACTGTTTTCGTAGGCACAGCACACTTGGCTCCAACGTCCTTTCAAACAAAACCTGTTGGTTCAGTATGTGTGCTGGCCTGTTGTCCTCTATTGTTGGTAGACATAGCCTGGGTGAGATTTAAGAAGTTTCTCAACTCGCTCTGAGGATTTCACTTTTCCATGTTGAGTACTGAAGCTTTCCCCAACTCCCCCTTTTGATAGGTCCGGAAAGTGTGATTATGCTGCATCGACAATCGGAGGCGTGGAGAACCTACCACAATGTCTACCTGGTCGCACGTGCCTAGGTTACAAGGACGCTAAAAGTGTTGGCCATCATTGTTGTCGTCAGCATTGTCATCATTATTTGCGGTCCTCGTTGCTCATTTCCTGTTCAGTTACTTCGCCCGTATATCTATCCCTCCACCGTATCTGAAATTCTTGTATTCCCTTGACTACTGTGTCCGGTCGTGCGAGCATGGTCTGGTTGGTGCCTCGTTTGAGCCGTGTGTTTATATTGTATGTGTCAAAGGACCACCAGTCTGTTGCATCCTGAAGAAGCGCTGCTGTAGGAACAGTCACAGGAACTGCACCTAATGTTCCAGTTCCAAACTGAAACTGGATTCAAGCGCATGTATAAAGCACAGTAATCGTGGAGGCTAAACATAGTTGGTTTGATAACTACGTCCTAGGACTAGCTTGGCCGCCTCTACCATATATATGGTTAGAGTGTTACGTTATTTACTCTGGGAAGAGTGCTCGAAGGATCCTTTATCACTCCAAGTTTCGTGTGTCAAGCTGTTGGGCTAAAGACTACAAGCTGTTTCTCCCTCACTTTAATCCGCTTTTGTAGCACAGATGACCACGAAGTCTGGTGTTTCGAATTTTCCCTCAATGACATTGTAACCGCAGGTTGTTTGCAGTTCTGTGTGGGCTCAAATCGTTCTGACTTCAGTCTCCTAACAACATTTGCAAAACGTTGTAATTTTCGATTGTTGGATATAGTGGTAGATTTGGTAGCTCAAGTTGATGGTTTGGATGTTCGGTTGCTGATCAAGCTCAACGAACAACCGGATATCTAAACATTCTAATTTCCTCAAATAGAACAAATGTCGAGTTACACATGGCTTGTTGGTAATCTTCAGGTTTTTCACTGTCGACGTGGTTCATTTTTCAACGTGTATCCCCTAGTTTACAACAAGACTAGTCGTCATATGTCGATTATATATGCTCACAAACCTGCCGGAGATCGAAGAAATGTTCATCTCCCAATCACTAGTGCAATCAAAGCTGCAAAAGTCGGCTTTCAATATTGAGAATCAGCGATGCTTCCGATTTAGGTTGTCCTTACTTGTCACATATGTACTTCCTCGTGTACTCTGGCTATTCTCGTTACACAACATCTTCGGTCACACAGTATTGTCGATTGCTATCGGACTGCATAGATAACTCCAAACCCTAAAACGACTTCTTCTAGCGTCATGTTGCACCCCTGCAGTGATTAAAGTACTCGAGAAATTTATACTCGTTAGAATGACTATCTGGCTGATCATTAGTGATCCTGTTCAGTATGTTTATCAGTCGACATTGAAGGTAGTTACTGGTCTTTTCCGTCTCATTCTATCAACTTTGGGTGGAAATGTATGGTCATCTATCTGTATTCCCTGAATTTCTGTCTTGCTGATGACGCCTCACTTTCACTTACAGGTCGGTTGTTTGTTTGCAAGGAGTAGGCGCCTTGATGTTGTATGTTTGAATGTACACGTAGCTATTTTTAGTGACCAGGTTCCCTCCCCTCTCTCTTTTTTCTTCTCTCTTCCTAAACAAGGTTTGTTTCTTCTTCTTCATGATTGTGTGGCAGTTAAGCATCAGTGTGAACCACTGATGTATTGCTGTGTATGATGATGATGATTCCTTGAATTTTCAACGATGTAAGCCCAGCAACCCTGTGCCAACTTTTGCAGGCGTACGGTATCTAACCGATTTTAATTAATACATTTCACTAACAGAAAGCAACAACGTTGTGTCCTCTCACTGGACAATTAACCCTAGTGTACCGCAAGGGTGTATTTTGTTGCCTTTTCTGTTCTCGGCTTACATAGGTAAAATACCATAACCACGAACAACTGTCAATGGCTTTGTTTTGATTCTGGCACTTCCAGCTCAGCACTATTGCACTACTGCTTGTCTATTTCAAACTGGTAATCAATTGATTGTGACCTGCCTACGTATGCTTCAAAACGTGCGGATGTCTTGTTTTCACCTAATGTCGGTTGACACCAGTAGCTCATTGAGCAGCATGCGAATTTATGTACTTATAATGCGTTCATTCCCAAGTAGTTCTTCAAATTCTTGGGTTGCACAACTTGCATTGGTCCCTCCGAATGGACGGCTGTCTCGAGAAAGTTAGGAGACTCGGTTTTTGTGTGTTTCGTTTAAAACCGTTTGCTACACATCGTCACATCAGATCAAGGTTTATTAATGTTTACTTGTTCCTCCCTCCCCCGGTTATACCCTTCTGTTGTGTTCTTTGAACTTTTAACGGAAGATCCCTATTTCTTGAACAGTTCCATAGAGTTTCTAGCTCCATACAGCAGCATTATGCATACATATTTTTGATGTCGAACTGCATTTGAAGGCGTGCAGGAAGTTTGCTGACAAAATGTTTGAGGATAACAGTCTTCTTTGATTCTCAAGCTTGTCCAGTTCTGTAACATGCTTCACACACAGGCTCCTGTATGCTCGCACCCAAGCGTCCAGTTCTTTAGTGATTCTTTACCTAGTCAGCAGTCTGGTTTATTCTGAACCAATTTCTTCAGAGCCCGCTGATTGACAAGTGTTTACCAGTACAAACTTTTTTTGGCAGTCCGATCGTACGTTATTCAATTCGTAATGTTACAGTTCCATTTTTATGTCATTCATGATGACTCCATTTTTTTGTTGTTGCTGCACATCTACTGAATTGCTAGCTGAAATTCCATACTTAGCGTATAAAATAAGTTCTTGATTCGACTTGTTAACACGATGCGATGGATGAGAAAACAAGCCTAGTTGCTCATTAGTAAAATATTCTGTAACCATATGCTATGGTGCCTCTTGGATCGAGACTTGTGTTGCTAATAGTCTTGCTGTTTATATGTGAGACGAGTTTCAGAGCTTTAACAGCATATTCGGTCCGTCTGAGATAAGTCCTATTTCATCTGTATGTTCAAGCTTGTTCTAGATGAGATCAACGCGGCACTGAATGTATCCACTTTGTGGGCTGCCAAACACTGGCCCGCCACGGCTATATTTGAGCAGGACATGGTCGCAATCATGCGTCTTCTGGTCGCATTGGTGCGTCGTTTTGCTCCCTCGATCCGACTACCGCGCGGGGTGCAGCTGACAGTGTTGATTGTACGCAAGATTAATGGGATGCTGCAACATCGTCGCCAAGTAGAGCTGATCACTGACACAGACGAAGAGCAAGGTAACTACGTTTTATTGAATAATAGATTAAACCTGTGAGTTGTTTCCGTTTATTTTGGATCCCCATTGATATAATTTTTTATTTGTTCGTTTGATAATCAGACCCTCAGCTACACGATAACCCATTGTTTATTCATCGGTCGTAGTTCCAATCAATGGGGCTTGTAGTTTCACATTTTAACTGTCTGTAAACCTTGCTCAAACAGCAGAAAAAGAGTGTTACCGAGTAACGAACCGTTTAATTAGTTTTATCACATTGATTCCCTTCCGTCTGAATCTCCAGTCAACCACAATTGGTTGTCTCCCATCTCATATGTGGTTAGCATCAATATGATCTAACTTAATTTGGTCCTGACTTTCAAAGATGGGTTGACTCAGTGCAAGCGAATTATTCTTTGTACTAGCTGTAATCAGAAATGTTGCATGCTATAACTCTCATCTCAAGAGATACAAACAACCACATATGCCTAACTTGTACATGAACTCAATATACCTATGTAATAATGAAATTTGCAACCAACCACACGTTCGCAGATTCCATCCCTTCTACGGCGGCCAATCCTGTTCATGTTTGAATAGCCTGACAGTATCCGGCTGTCATATGTGACCTAATCTATCGCGTAAGATGTAGGAACTAAAATCATCTGACACGTTTTTGTTACCCGATCGTCACAATCCTTGCAGGGCGTCTGTTCACTTGTTAATTCATGTATTACGGCTTTCATCTAAGACCTAGGCGAGTGCTAGGTTCCTTATACAAATACTGATAAGCCCTGTGGTCATATAGCGTTAAGTGATATTTTTTAGTGTGCAGCATTTTGATGCGAAATTGAATTTCATCCCAAAATTATTAAAAAAAAGCTTGATAAAAAAAATTAGTTGGAACATGCCTGACATTTACTTGTCTGGTATAAATTCATCTGTTCCAGATACAAAGACGGATCACGACGCTATCAGTGCATTGGTGGATTGTGCTGTACCGGAGAAACTGGCTGCCTTCCAACAGACTCTTTTGGATTTTGTTAATCGTCATCTGGCCAAACTCAACCTGTCTGTCAGCAGTCTCGAAACCGACGTATGACATTGTTTTTGCTTTGGTCTATCCTACAGGCTACACTCGTCTTTTAATCTTTATTCTGATCAGTATGAATGACTGTAAACCGGCCCCTTCAACTAATAGGGTGATACCGGATCAGCTGCGTTCTATCATTCGCACCATCTCGATCGATACTCATGGAACCAGTGGTCTAGCGGGCATCGATTTCATTGACTGTACAACCAGCAAGCAACCTCACTGAAGACGGCCAGTATGCACACATAAGTGGTGTGAATGGTATAACAGAAGTTTCGGATCGCCAAAGCCATAAAAGCTATATATATATATATATATATATATATATATATATATATATATATATATATAGGGAAGTGATGGATTTCAGGTAAATGTGTTCATCGCGTTGGTTAGCTCGTTAAGCGGGTGAGCACTTCGGTGACCAAGTGACTGTGGCCCAATAGTTGGAAATATAGAAAATACTGTTGAATTAATGGTGTCAGTTGCAGTAAGGCAGGCATTAAACGAGAAGGAGGTAAGACAAAGAAATGAATGTCTTGCGGGATCACTCATCTTACACATCCTACACAACTGCATGTTTGCCACACACATGGTTATACATGATGAACGAAACGTTTGTTTGATACTTTCTAGGTCTGTATGCACTGAATAGATGTATTGTGGAAGAATAGCCGTTGTGGAACTTCACAATGCAAAAACAAACCCACACATTTATACATCTGACCCAAAATACTTCGCACAGTGAAGAGTCCCGTTAAGATTCTCGAGAGGCATATAGTTCAGTTGATTTTCAGACCATCATCATGGTCATCTGTTCTGTGGGTGTTAGTGTCACACTAATGCGGAGACTCACTAGGTTTAGAAAACCGGCTGAAGCAGTTGTATGACAAAACGTTGTCAGCATTGCTTATTGGCTCTTTCTTCTGGATCATTTATTTCGATGTAACTACAACCTTACCGTACAGTTTTCTCGCATTCAGCGACGTGCATCGATTGTGCTTTCGTTCATCCTTTCATTTTTATCAGATGAATGATGGCGTATATTTCATATTACTCATCGGTCTCCTGGATGGCTTCTTTGTCCCATTACACGCCTACCACCTGACTCCTGTGACTGATGCTCAGCGGCTGACTAATTTGCAACTTGCGCTCAGATTAGCCGAAGAAGTGAACGGTGTTAGCTTGGGCTCCAAGCAAGCAGACGACATGCTGAGACACGATTTGAAGGTCACACTTCGTTTGTTGTACTCCCTCTATACTAAGCATAAGGACGATTTGTGAACCAATTCTTTACTTCAAGCGCGTGTGTGTACTCGCTCATTTCATTAAATGCCTTCTGATCACCTTGTTGACTGTGACGGACGAGGGATTTTTATTGGCTTGCCTTGCTTTACCGCCACTTTTTTTTTGGTTTCTCCATACAATTATTGTGCATTTAGTCTTGATATAATCGCATTTGATTCATTCTTTCCAGTGCCTTTGTCTCTATAGTTTTGCTTTGATATTTTGTGACTGTCTTGCCTTTCTGGTCATATATATTCTCCACCCACAAAATTGGTTTCTCTTTTCCTTTTGTACATCGTCTGAACAACCCGTTCGTTGGTTTTCTGTTTGTGCTTTGGTCGAACTATGCTCGTATTTCTTGTGTGCTATCCAGTGCACATGATTCCTGCACTCACCGTTGGTGAGCTGGAGATAGCTTAGTGATAATGACGTCGAAAACGGATTTGCAAATGATTATCTCGATTGCCTCGACTGTTCTCGCTTGGTCTTTCTGACCTTGGTGGGCTCTAACATTTTGTCTACTCTGTTGCATGACCACAGGCGTCTGGTTGTGTAAGAGCCTGGAATTTATACGTCTACGACAAAAAATATGAGTGATGCTATGACCTTCCGGTGCAGTTAGTAGTTTATCATAAGTTTAAAGCTGAGTTCAAGTTACCAGTGACTCCTCGAGAAATATAATACCTTACTAAGTCCACTGTTCATTTCTAATTGATGTGATTATGAGTGCGATTCACCATACGCATTGTTACCTCATCCGTAATTGTAGGCACTGTGACTTCTGGCTGCTGTTGGTCCTGTCACTGGTCCACGAAGTAGCCGAGTAACAAATAAATGTAAGTGTTTAGAGAACAGGGAAGAAGAGAGGAAATTGGGAAGTCTGAGGAAATACAAAAGTGGTCAATAACCTGGAGGATACATGTTCGCCATTAACTGCAACACTATCATTTTAGAAGCGTTTCTAACCAACAATATGGATGGTCCCGAACTCACCAACATGGTAGACGGCACATGCTAAGACTTTCATAGCTGATGTTCACGTCATCGCTTGGCCGTCTTGCGTTTTCTTTCAGCAATCAGCAATAACGATGAACAATACGCGATGTGGTATGCATTCTGTCATCATATGGAGTATGTGCCCCAATCACCGAAGACTTCTGTTATCAGTTGCAGATCTGCACATTTCTCAAATATGCGCCAGCGGGCGATATCGCTACTCACACAGTCCGTATTTTATGCAGACTACCTGGCGGAGTCAGTGGTAATAGAATTGTAGTGGTATAGTCGGGTCTTCCCTGCAACTAGATCAGTTATCTGATCCACGGAAAAATGAGGCCTATTCCCGCCTTGTAAACGCTACACTTAGCCAATAACTGACCGTCTTTGCAACGGCTTTAGTGACGATTGTTGACGAATGCACTACGCGCATTCAGCATCCTCATGGATACTTTGTCAGCAACATAAGCTGATGCGGCGATACTCCCTAAGTATGTAGAGCAATCACCAGCCTCGAGCAACCTGCCTACGACAACAAAGATAGGGTCAGTACAAATGCGATTTTGTGCCTTTGCATTACACTTTGAAGTTGCAGAGCACATACTTATATAACTTAATTTGTCTTGCGTTACTTGCATGTCATCTACAGAGAAACTAATCGGATCAGTGTTGTCTGCACACTCAATCTCAGTCGGCCTACCGCCTGACAGAAGCTCCATCCCAAGATCGTCAAGCTGTCCGAATACCCATTTCAGAAGGGAGATATCAGACACTCCCAACGAACGCCATTCGAAGTAGTGAGTGCTCGAGACAGCTGCTCATAAGTGCGCAACTAGGTCGGAAGTAAAAATTCTTATAATTAAAATTCTTCGATGTTACTCCTCTGCGTTGTAGATAGCCCTGGAGAATATGTCAGCATTTAGATCTATTGGCTGGGGACTGAAGTGCCGATGTTCCCAAGTCTGTCGCAAGACGACGCTATGATCGACGCACCCGCAACCACTTCAAAAGTCTAATTTTTGTCATATATTGTTCTCTGTGTTTCGGGAGCCGCATTAGTATGAAACTTGTGAGCAGCTTGAACGCGAAAGAGACAAGGCTATTCGTTCTGTGGTTGTCATCTGATATTCCGGCACTTTTTCGAAAATGGAACTGGTTGTTGATAAGCACCAGTCATGAAACAGCTTTTCAGTTTACCATATGGAATGAAGTGTGGTCAGTTCAGGCAACAATCTCTCACCATCATGTTTGAAATGTAATGGACTGGGGGCCTTATTAAGTTTCAGTTTTAATTTCCAAAGCCACTCCGACAGAATACTGTCTGGAGTCTGACATAATTACGCATTCTCTATTATCCACAGCTGACCGAGCTGGCTCAGGCTAGTCAACTTTTTCCTCAAAGTAGCCACGACAGGCTGTAAATTCGTGAGCCATCTTTTTTCACGCATAATCTCACTGGCACCTTGCTGACGGCCAGTGTAAGCACGAGTCGGGGAGAACCGCACCCGGCTGTTCCCCGATAAAAATGCCTTCTTAATCTCTTCGGTTCGTTTGGGGAAGTTAGTCTCACGGTCTCTACACAGATTCTTCGTAAGTATGGGTTTCATTTTATTGCGGTCCTTGCAGTGTCATGAGCCAGAGAAATCATTTGACGCTTGTTCATGATTTCCGCTGAATCAGTAGAAGTCCACTTCTGTCGTATCTGCAGTGCTCCTTTGGAACAGACCTCTTCGCAGGAAGTTTGCATAGTTTTTGAGCCTTTTGCACGGTGCACGCTTGGATCATTACACTGTTGTAACCTAGGCAGTTTTACTGACGGGCATTTCGTGTACCCTAGTCGCCCAATTTCCGACTGAGTACTTTATACTAATGAACCGATGATCTTTGATTAAACGATCAAGCAAACTGGGCATAACCAATCTTAATGAAGTGGTGCCACCGATAGCTGGTGACGATTTTATCAATTGACGTTCATAGTTGAGTTGCATAAGGTGGTCTATAATTAACACGACCGTCGTTCCCGTTAAAATGTGCCACTTCATGTATAAAGTCTGAGATGACCATAATTGCAACAGCAGATGGCCATTGTCACTGCGTTCCATGCGGGCATCGAACAGACCACCCAACTCTCTTCTTTGAAGTAAGACAACCGAGTTGTGCGTTTATATCATCGACGATAACTTCGGATACTTCTGGTCACTTATGTCGCAAGCGGGTTGATGTGGTAAACCCATCCCAAGCCTCCGACTTGCAAGCCAAACTGAGATAGAGTTTTCTCGGCGGATCCTACTCGGCGCGACTGTCTCAAGAAGTTGGTTCACTTGACAGTGGATAGCTTGCCTAGCGAAGAGCGAAGTGAGTAACATATTGACATCTGGTTCTGACCACTACCGCATGCGGTGGATATATTTGAAGCTAACTCTGGGTTGTGAATGATACTGGATATTTTTCGATCCTACTGGATAGTACGCCTTTCAACTGCTGAATGTCTGGAGTGCTCTTTATTTAAGGAAACCTTTTCTGACTCCCTTCTTTCTTATTCGGGAGACGGCAATGTCACAACCACAAATTATAATTCTGTTGTATATGCCCCACTATCCAAATACTTCTACGCGATCAGTAGTGCGACGTACATCCTCCATGTGTGCATGTCCTTTTCGTCCGGCTGCTTCTCTTTGGTCTGTCTTACACGGTTACACCTGATCGGACTGAAGTCCTAGTCTGAGTACCTCTCCGGATCCATGCAGTGCACAAACTTGACCACCACACCAAGGTAACGGTTGAGGTCAGAGTGAAGACGACTATAATGGGTAAAGCACAGTGTTGTATACTTTCAGCTTTTTGTGCACCATTTTAATATTAAAAACATTTGATTCGCCGTCGAGTTACTTTCACACCCTTACAGAGTCTTTATTTAACATTACTAGCATATTGTAATGCAATGGCTTTCTGTAAATGACACCCTCCAGAAGAGAGCGACTCGATCCCCGTTGCGGCAGTGGATGAGTAATTTTTTAACAGTGGTGAAGAATAGGCTTTTCGGTTGCGTGCGTCGAATTCCTCCGCTCAAGGAACACGTCTTTCTAAATCTAATTCATTTTTGATTGCTTAACCCTCATAGTTTTAGTAGCGTATGTTTGTCTAATCTCGGAACTTGACTTCCGCTCTGTGGAACCTTGTTCCCATGTTTAAACTTGGTTACACGTTCCATGAAGTGACCGAGCAGCTAAGAGTTTGCTTTTGTGTTCAGACCACTTTGGAGATAACACGCTAAAAATCAACGCGTTCTCCTAACAATTGTCTGCATTTCAACGCGAATTAATAAATTTTGCGAGAAACTTACATCTGAAACAAATGATGCTAGGTCAATTTACCTATTCGTGTGAAAGACATTTTCAACAAATGTTTCCTGACCCGAAGACTAGTTCATTAGATTTATATATAAGTGTAGATCATGTTTTTTTCTTCTGTTGCTTGCAAGTACAGTGATTGCTTCAATTTCTTATTGTAACCTCAAGCTTGAGAGCCGTGGTCATCATTCTGAAGGTTACTACAAAATTCCGGGTTCATTTTACCATGCTGCCTACTACTATAGTATAGTTACTACGTGGGTTGGTGCCCCTCCCTGTTATGATCTGTTTCAAAGAACAAATTGCACATACGTCTTTCAGAACGAGAGCAAGCGGTGACAATAAATCAAAAACAGAAATGCACAAAAGCTAGCAGTCAACTGCTGGACATTTCGTGATGTTTAACGCTACATTAGCAACCCCCTGTAATGGACAGTCAATACTCCCCGTGAATGTTATTTATAAAGAGGGAAGGGCACTTTATTAACGTTAGTGAACGCACTCCCATCCACTTGAGAAAATCTGTTGAACAACGTTCCCGAACGTTACATTAAAAAAAGTCAAACAGTATACGTCAAATGGATGTATTTTGCTTGCAATTTGTGCGCAGTAATAACTGCACTTATAGTACAAGTGATGGATAGCTGATCGCGCAAATCAGCCTTTTGCATGTGTACAACTGCTTTTGTTTTGATAGCCATGTTATTAACACTTTCTGGATTTTTTGAGCCACAAGCTTCGTGCACTGGTGTTTACCGGCTAAAACGATTATTGACCGACCATGTTACCTACAAAGATAACGTAGCAAGGAAATGATTAAATCCCTTCGGTCTATGTTCATACATTCTGACCGGCAAGGTCTGGTTATTCCATCTTCTCAATGGCACCTCCTCAGTAAATAGAACAGCTGAGCATTCAGATCACGTCACTGAAATCTACTTGATACTTATTGTTATGCACCTGTTTATCTATTTCACACAATCTACTGAGGACCTCATTCGTTCCAACTGGATTCGTCAAACTGCGTCGGTTTGTTTCTTTCGGGTATTCCTCCTTGGTTAGGTTGAGGGGCGCCTAGCGATGTGGTGTCTCTCTCGTTAAGGTTACTGACCAAAGGAGGACTTGCGAAGAAATGAGTAGCAATCACATGATATCTTTTGTCTAGAAGTTCCAGAACTTCGGAAATAAAGTAGCCAATTCTGCGGTGTTTCAAATGCCCCTAACTGTGATATTGTGGTGGATTGTCAGGTCGGAGGTGTGAGTATTCAAACACTCGGCAGAGTGCCCCAACGTGGGGGAGAGGCACGTCGACAAACCCTCAACCATCGGATGGCGGACAACGAGGGCAATTCGATGAGTCATTGCTCGACCGGATCGGACCAACGGGCGAGACATGGCAGGCAAAGTAGAATGGACGATGAAATCGGAAGCGTGATTATTTCAACACCCGCGGGAATATCTCGACTCGGTCGTGAACTACAGTCAAAGCTCACAGTGGATAGATGGAAGACAACACGAGAGACCGGACGAGCCATCGTTCAACAAAATCGGACCAACGGACCATGATTGACACGCGGAAAACCCCCGGGGTAGAATACGCCGATCACACACATAAACGGGACCGAAGTGCACATGACGCGTGAGCGGAAACCTGGGAGTGTTGTGGGCTGGGATGCCGACTCATAAACGCGAGCGCGCGCGTAGCATGTGAACTATCGTGTTGGACAATGAAGATTGTGCTTTATTGGACGCCTTTTCGCTACAATATCACTAAACATTTTGTAGCTAACTGGAATACAACACCTGTACAAATAGATATAACCCTTAAGACTTTCTCATTCACAACTAAGTCTACTTTGCTGTGAAATGTAGGGTTCCTTGCTCTTGGATCATATGTAAGTCAGTCCCATTTAACAGATGGTCATTTCTGTGCGTTTATGTGACAGAAAGCTGGTCATTCAGTTAGTTGTGCGCACACACTAGCTTCCAGTTGACACTAACCACGTTTTCACATAACACTTTATAGATAATGGTTTGGAGAAAGCGGAGAAGGTTTGCGTATATATGAATCTGTGTTGTACGACTTAAAAGGAAAACTGGATCAGCGGGTTGTTTCAGGGTGTCAGAAGATGATAAAACTAGAGGATAATGAACGGAATAGTAACCCAAGCACTGCCTATCCAGCATACTACAGTCACGCCGCATCATACAGCAGACAACAGGTGGCAGTCGACAGCGAGTGGTCAAGTGTGTCTTCAGCCTACCGCAGTGATTTCAATGAACCAGTCTGAATATTCGATTTCATGTCCTTAATATGTACATCAACTCTGCGCTTGAAATCACCTACCCTTGACAGTAATAGCAGACTCCGGTAGGTTGCTGCGGATTGGACACACTCGGACTATAAAAGAGTGTCTGTGCAATTCAGATGGATCATTTGATGTTGTAGCTTTAGCGAGTTACCTTTGAGACAGTCATACTTGGTAAGGGATAATGAGTTTATCTTCAATAACAATCATGTCGAATTTGTGTCGTGCTGTCACGTACTTTATCTTGGTGACACGCGTAAAACTTGACAGTTGCAGCAACAATGGTCCGTCAATACTTTAGAAAAAAATTGTTTTGGAAAAGGATACGCAGTTGGTTCTACATGCCTCGGTTATACCACGTATGTGACTGGTCAGATCACCGTGGCAACATAACCGTCTAATCCTTGAAGTCGGTAGAATATCCTGTAATTGAGAATGTGTTTAAGGGCTTCCATTTGAGACAGTTTATTACATAAGCTGAACTAAGCACCAGAGTACTTCAAACCAGTGTAGACGTTCAACAGACCGTACACATGCTCACCCTCTGTTTTGTTAGCCATTGAGCAAATTTCACGCATTTCATCCGTACGTAAGATAAGTGCTTGAGGCAGTCGATGCGTATATTTCCTCGACCCGACTGTAGATTTTGTGAGGTTTCTGTCAACAGGAGACTTCAAAAAATGTGCGACAGACCTTCGCAAAGAAGTTGATATAGCCACTTCGTCTGTGTTACAAAGTCGTGCTTGACGATTGTCAAGCTGACATGATGTCTATGAGCCGTCCAACGACGTTTATGGACAATAACTCGTATACTATCTCTCAATCGGCGAGAATATAACGTTCAAATTTGCACTTGTGGCTGTCAGGTATACAATATGGTTTAAGTTCAAATCTAGATCTTCCAACGGTGGAATTGACCTGTCACCTGATCACCTTCTGTGTTGGTCATTGACATAAGGAAACTACAGTGGTTAAGAGATTCGTACATCAGAGAACCTTTGTTCAACTGAAGTCTGATCAACTGGTATTAGGGCTTGGTAACTTGAATGTATTACCTTCGTGTTTCTAGTTGGTACACTTGCGCCCTATCGACTACTAAGTAAAGTGTGTGGTAGTGCTACTCAGCTTCGATTATCGTAGCCTCGGGGTCACCAAACAAGCATTGGTTGTAACTAGTAACTCAGTTGTGATCTATTCGTGTCATTTATCTCGCACTCAAGTGAGTCCGTGAACGAGTAACTGGACTTACAGGAAATTTGCTAAAGCACAGTCTACCTCAATATCCTAGATGGTTTCATATCTTTTCAAAGTAAGTTGGCATAATTAATATGTGGATGGATTAGTGAGCTTCTGGCATGGATTCCTAGTTCAGGTGATACAGCAATTGCTTTGTCTGGAAATACTGTTTTTGTCGCTGCTTTTTGTCCAGCCGAAGTGCAGATGTTTTGGTAATCCGGTCTCCTCTGAAAGTACACTTAGTATATGTTTAAAAGTCAAAATTCGCCGGAAGCACACAAACTGTTTCGTTTTCGTAGCCACTTACTAGGCATGCGTACCCGACGAACCTCGTTAGTTAGTGGTTACAGTTTGGTCTGAGACTAACTAAAACCAGCTGACGTTGTTATCTTTCCGAACATTTGATGCACGTGTTTTATGTACTACTTATCGCAGTTCAGCTGCTGAACCGGAATGATAGTAAACTTTAAGGGAACATATTTTCGCCATCATTGTCCTTATTCACAACCGAAATCGATTGTATATATCAAAGAAAGTGCTTTAAATACTGTCCGACCTTCTGATAGCATATGAACATAGGTTTCAACCAGAAACTGAACGATTTTGCAGTAGGCTGCTTGGGGAAGTGGAAACATATAGAGAACTTTTATCTTAGTTCTTCGGTTTTTTCCGCATTGTAAGTGTGAACATTCCACTTCAGTTATCCTCAGGTAAACATAAGTGAAGACGTAATTCTAGTGGTCCGAAAGGCGGGTTCATCATCGGCTGGTTGTAGCATGACAAACAGTCATCACCGGTTCGTTTCACTCCTTTCCTTTTTACTCCCAGCATTTAATCAAGAAATTGGAAGACCTACTTTGCAAGATTGTGATACCACTTCGTGGGTTCATGTCAGTTATCACACATAACAATGATTGAAACACAAACTAATTTAACTAATCTGGTTCATAAATCAATCAATCTGTCACCGGTTAAAGCTAGAACATATACAAAGATACATGGCCAATAACTTTTATACACAAATGACGGGCTTGTTGCACGTAGCCAGCAGTGTCTCGAGTGACTTGAGGATTACGGGATTGTGATTATCCATCCACATACGGAAAGAGTTTATCGGATTGACCATATGGCCGATCTCTACTGCTATTTGACTTTCGAAGAAGCAGGCTTGCACTGTATGGTGGAGTCACATTGGCCAAAACACCGTAGGACTCAATATATTTGAGGGCGTGTTACTTCATCTTAGGCTAACAAGGTCGATCGGTTCTACTAACATAGGCGTCATCATAGCTGTTAGTGAACTTGTAAGTACATCTTCAAGCAGACACTTTTGGTATCTGCGTCTTACTCTGAGGGAGTATTAGTGACTTGGTTTCGACTGAACAAGCACAGTGGAGTTGCATTGTACGTCCCTTGACTGACCTGCCTCAGACGCATCATCAGCAACAATACAATACTGTCTCCTTTATAGGGCAACTGCATTTACTTGAGTTTCTTCGGTACAGGTGTTCCCCGTGGGTTGGCTAAATTTTGTTCCTTGTGAAACTTCCTGTTATGAGCTAATTCAAGGTCAAAGATAACATCGACTGCCTCCCCTAGTAGCACACTTATAAACAGCAAATTAACGTCAACAGCGTACAATGCTTTTCCTTTCAGACTAGCACTATCCAGAATGACGAACACAGCAAACGTGCCTTAGTAAATTTTGAAACAAGTGCTCGTATTGGTTAAGAAATTCCACCATTCATTCGACCAGTTTGTGATACGATGAACCAGCCATCGCAAGAATTGATCCTAGCACTGTTTGTAGTTTGTGAACCTTTTGTACTCCGTAAATTCGCGGGGTCATATTGTGATGAATGATCAGGTCAGGCAGTCGATTATTCCAACACCCAGTAAAATATCTCAATGTGGCTATAAGATACGGTCTATGATTATATCCAAAATAATGTGTTAGGTTGGAGTCTTTTTCCGAATGTCACTGGCGTCAATAAGCGTTTGTGGTTTCGATTATACTTAGCAAGGTGTGGAGCTGAAATATCACAATCCCAATCATCGGTGGTTTGGATATGTAGTATTTTTTTCTGTGACTTTATGGTTGTTTCTTATGGTGATCGTAAGCAGTTAGTGTAATCCGTTATCCATCCATCCATTTCTTTCACCATCCCACAAAGATACTGGTCACCATGTTTTCTAATCAATTTATTCATTCACGTTATGCTGCGTCGGTCGTGAGATTGGTGTCTTTGCTTGTTTCTCAGCCAATCGGTCTGCTAAACTACCTCTTGTCGTTGGTCGTTTGCTCTGGCGAGCTGTTTGACAGTTCCGCTGATCGCTGTCATTCGGCTGCGTTCATATGCATGCAACTTTTATCTGTCCAAAAGGTGTGCAGACCAGAAACTATACCAATCCCCTGACCAGCTCTTGAATTGCATCATCGCTACTACAACCACGGTGGGTAACCCCCATATTTGGCAGTCTTAATTTGGAATAGTTCATTCCTTTTCAGAAGTTTGAACAAAACAGCCAGGGCACGAAGAGTGATAGATGCAGGCATTTCATGTTTACTTGTCAATATCAATTACAGTAACGTGAACCGTTTTTTTTGTATTGTACAGTTTGGCGTTGTGTGGGATGGATAATCAATCGGTAGCGTAGTTTTTATTGCTTGTGTTGAACTCAATACACAGTCTATTTTTAGTAGGACGGCTGCAACTGCTATGATATGCCTGTGTGAGCATGGCCGTATTAGTGGACGTTTGGAGTGCACACGCAAGCACTTGCCCTGGCAGTGCGGGCTCACCATAGACCGCAGCCTTGTTCTGACTGCTGTGTCAATCGACAGAAATGGCGCTACCGAACGTCGAGTGATGATGTGGCTGTTTTGACGTCAACAAGCTCAAATACATCAGCTGGGAATTCGAAGTCAAGTTTGGAATGAAATGATTTATGTTTGAGTAATCTTGGCACGTTGATTTAAGGGATCTACTGCATGTAATGAGGATGGAGTAGAAATAATTAGGACTCTTTGTATATACAGTGAAATACTGAATTCCATTTCATGTTGTGATACAATGGAGGTAACCCAAAACTATAAATATTGCAAAGTGCAGGCTACTTCGTTCTATTTAAAAAAAATATATCTACTGTCGCAACAGTAAAAATTGCACTTTGGCAAATGCTGATCTCCGTTTTCAGTACATTCTAACCACATTATCTTAATGAAAAACATATAAACATAAGAGTGGAGAGAAATAATCGTTGGCAGGAAGATGGTCATGTTAATGAGCATTGCTGCTAGATATACAATGGCTGGCGCTGCTCCTGGTCACCTAAGTGACTAAAATCAACGGAAGAGCTGACTGAACAGACTGTATTAGTGTATGCGATGCGTCTCCTATCCGCGTACCAGGAAAGTTGAGGTGAACTCATAATCGAACGTGACCAACGAAATGATGATCAGCTAGCCACAGAAGTGGATAATTTCCATCCTTTGAGCAATACTATGACTTGCGTTATCCGTTCGTCAAACGAGCAATGCATGAAGGTTAGAGTTTCAGTGATGTAACAATGAACAGTCCTTTTACAGTGGTTCCGAGCCACAGACTTAATGATATTTCGTCCGACTATTCGGTAGCAAAAGCAGAAGTATGTTGGAACTAGCAGGGTGGCTATAATCTTGATGGTCTTGAGCAACAACACCTGCAGCTAGTAGCCGAAGTTCTCAGTAGTAGAAAGCCGATGGTCCGGCAGCGTGCTGATCTGTCCAAGCCAGTTCTCCTCCAAATTGCCATGTCTTAACTAACACGGTAATTTGGTGTCCGTCATGCAGTTGTGTTTCACCGTGACTCTAAATACTGAGCCGTCAGTAGTGCACATCGTTGTCACTGCCGGGCCTAGAAATCTGGCCACGCTTTTATGAGGCAACAATGTTGACCACTGCGCAATTGATCTCACACTAGGCACGACCGAATTATCATATGTGAACGCCAAACCACTTCCGTTTGTGAGTAGTGATCATGTTGCCCGATCGTCTCGATAGGAGTTTAGTGCTTCTCTTTGAAGGAGGCTGGCTGGAAAGTCTATCTGAGTGCGAAGACTGCGATCAAATGCGAATGATGTGCAACTTGAAATAAACCAAATCTCCAACTACTCATCGGTACTCTCATTAATCTAGAATTTAGGGTGAACTTTTAGCAGACTAGGGAATGATTTCACAAATCTTTTACTACCTCTTAGGTTGATTGCGAAAGAAAGAAAGACTGGATATCAGATTAAACTTGTTGAGGGTTTTCGGGAACCATATTAGGAAATATGTAGAACAAGCTCTGAAGCAGTATAGTTATAGTCATCTCAGTTAGCTAGTTGGTTTGAAGTATATGCGAACAGTCTGTTTCTCTTACATTCACTTACAACAGCAATAAGGAAGATAAATACAGTTGTTTTGATGTATCCAACAGCATAGATAAATAAATATTTCTATCGGCGCGTTCAAAGTTTTAGGTTTTATTAAGTCATGAAATCTTCGGAAAGATGAACAGAAAACGCTTCACAAAGAAAGTCGTTTCCCAATCATCGGTAGAAAATCTTGTTGGCTAGACACAGACATAGCTCGTTTGCTCATAGAACAGGTAAGTATCAAACGAACCGAAAAGAAACGGTCTCAGATAAACCGGTCAATTAAAGCTAATTAACGTGATTTACCATTTCAACTGCACCTGACACAGTCAAGTATCTTCATCATTCGCCAAGTAACTTTTTAATTAGCCTGTTCGAACCGTTCAAAATATGATCGTACCTTTGAATCTATGTGACATTTCGAGTTCGTCAACTACCTACTGGACATTACCGGTACACACACGTATTGTTGTTATCTTCTAACGTAAATCCGCGTCCATACCAAATGTGGTGTGCTAGTGCAGCTGACCGCATCAAGTCCACACAGGTATACCATTTCAACTATTCGAAGAACTGTAGGTTACCTGACACAATACAGGTACTGGTTCTTGGAGCTATGTAACTACTTATATTATGGTGAGGCCATAATCGCGAGGGGAGATTTGGAAGTCTCGGGACCTACTTAAAACACAGCACTCATTAACAGAAGCCAGGATCCCGTTCCCACTAGATGCTCTTCTTAGGTCTGCGATAATTTCCGCTCTGTTCCTCTGCCAGTCTGCACTTCAATTTCAACTACCATGATTTTAATGGTCTTGTTTGTAGAGATAATCTTGGTTTGTCACGTACTCTTATAGACAGTGTTTGATTGTGTGTCTGCGCTTCCTCGTTTTTTTCGGCCATCCAAGGTCATGCAAATTTCCGGTTACTTGCTTGCTACTCATTTTCTTGGTCCACTTGCAACATACGTCATTATCTATTATTCGTTTTTCCGGTTTGACTACTGTGGAGAATAGACACGATTCTGAAGGCAGAAACGTTTCACTCTTTTACAACTTGGTGAGCCCAAAATCTGGGAACCCGATAAATCGTTTTTTTCTGCGAATTTACTTGGCGTCAGTTTTTTTATTTGTTTGTATATATACACAGTTTTTTCATTTATTCCTATGTAAGATATATAAACGTATTTTTCATTTTCGCTTTATTCCGCCATGAACTCAGAACAGGAACTGACGACTAGAGCAGTCACCATTTCTGTTCCACAATTTTTGGATACGGAACCCGCCATGGGGCTGGTGTACATAGAGACGGTGTTTTGCAACCAGCGAGTCATTGCAGACCAGCTGAAATTTGGCCAGCTTGTTGCCCGGCTCTCTAGAGGGGTTACAATGCAAATACGTGGCTTCCCCTTCGGCCTACCCACTCAGCTTAAGTACGAAGTACTTAAGGAGGCTGCCATCAAACAGATCACATCATCCGATGAATCCTGACTACGGCAACTGTTCAGAAGTATGCAGCTGGCTTATAAGTGGCCGTCCGACTAGGTCCTTTGAATTGAATTGTTGCTAGGCTCCTCCTTTATGGATGAGACATTCTTCAAGGAGTTGTGAATGTAGCATCTCACTGTTAACACAAGATATTTTTATAGTGGCTAAGTCACCGTCTTTCTTGGATGCGGCACAACTTCCAGAGGAAGTATGGGACCGTTTTTGTACTGCTCCTCTCTCTCTGCGGTGACAAGTCGCACATCAGAAGCCCCTAAGAGTTCTGACGTTTTAGCCATCCGCCGCTGTAAGACGGTTGAAGCACTGTTTGGCCACAGATTGCAGCCCACCGACGGGATTACGCCCGTCTCTGAACAGGTTCCTCTTCTCATCGACGCCGGAGTAAGTATCCGAGCGGACGCCCTTAGATGTCGGACGAATTGTGGTGGTATTCCAAGTTCGGTATTCAGACGAACCGTTCTGTCCTTCCTTGCGAATACTTCAATCACGGGAGCGCCCAAGCCGGCCCGTAGTGACGACAAACGTGGCCGGTAGCCTCCTTAGCAGTCACCTTTTTACGTAACAGATTTAGGCTCTGGTACTGCTTTGCTGGTCGATAATGCAGCGGAAGTCCACATGGTTCCTCCACCATCCGGTGAAGTGACTCCCTCTTCGTTACTTATACTTCGTGACGCTGACGGCACACCTATTCCTACCTACGGTCAACGCCCACCCACACTTGACCTTGGCCTCGGGTGAACGTTTCGCTGGGTTTTTTAGTCGCAACCGTAGCCTTCGTTATTTTAGGGATTGATTTTCTTCAGCATTTCGACCTCATGATCGATATAAGATGACAAAAACTGATCGATTCCCCGACTCAGGCATACACCGATGCCATCAATCCTCTTATTGCTCAACCCAAAAGGCCTCAACCATATTCGTCTTTATTTTCGGAGTTCCCACAGCTCGTTCGATCGAAGAACGAGCCACTTCCAGTCACCTCAGCTTTCAAGCACCATATCAGGATTAAAGGCTTACCAATGTCGTGTCGACTGAGATTTTTGGCTCCGGACAAAATTAAAGTAACTAGGGCGGAGTTCAAACAACTGCTCTAACTAGGAATAATCCGTTTTTCTAAAAGTCCATTGGCCTCCACACTTCACATGGTTTCTAGGAAGTCAGATGACTGGCGTCTTTGTGGAGATTATCGTGGCCTCAGCAAGGTCACAATCTCCGATAGGTATCCTATTCCTCACATACATGATCTGACAGCTTCTTTTTCTGGCAAAACTGTATTCAGTAAGGTTGATTATGTTCGCGCCTATCATCAGATCCCTGTAGGGAAGACGAATATTTCTAAAAACATCCGTCGTCATGCCTTTTGATCCATTTGAATTTCTTCAAATGCCGTTCGACTTTACAAACACTGCAAATCTTTCAGCGTTTCACTGATGAAGTACGCAGCCGCTTTGACTTTGTCTACCCCTACTTAGACTGCTAGTGGTCAACTCTTCAAAAGAAGTATATCTGCATCACTTTCGCTTTCTATTCGTCTGGCTAGCCCAACACGAGATAACTATCACTTCAGTTAACTTCGAACTCGGAAAAGCTAGCCTGCGATTTTTCAACCACGTTATTTCTGTTTCCAGTATACAAGCTTTGCCAGCTAAGGTAAGTGTTGTCACTGACCTTCTCATGCCAATGTCTTTCAAACAGCCCCAACTCTTCGCCAGTTCGGTAAATTACTACTATTGGCTTATCTCTCATTGCACGCAGATGCTGCAACTTCTCACAGACTTAGCCCGAGGCGACACACGTAGATCTGATTTCACAGACGCAGCGTGCACTGTTTTTGGTGGCCTAAAAAAGGTTATCTCTAATGTCGCTCTTCTAGCTCACCTCGGCACCCAGGCCCAGCTTTCCCTCTTTGCTACTGTCTTGGATGCAGCTGTCGGTTCCTTATTACAACAGTTCGTTCACCATCAATGGAAACTCCTAGGTTTTTTTCCAAAGGCTTGTTACCTGCCGAATCAGGGTATAGCAAATTTGGAAAATAATTACTTGTTACACACCCGAGCATTCGCCATTTCTGTCATACATTTGGGAATCTCTCTTTCGTCATGTATACAGCTCACAAGCCTTCAGTGTATGCACTTGATTTTTCATCACACAGATACTCTCCCTGGAAGATCAGACACCTGGATAATGTTTTCCAGTTTACTTGCGACGTACGTCATGTTTCGGATGTCCTCAATCCTGTCGCTGACGCTCTTTCATGAGTCAGTGCGACCTCGTTCACGATTGTTTTAATCGATCTCAGCGGCCTAGGTATGACAGCCTGATTGTCAAATGTCCTTATAGCGCGCTTCTCTTTGAAGTGGCGTGCTATTCTTCTGCCTAATGCAGCCTAATGACTACAGGTATTCTGAGACTGGGTGGCGCCACTTGTCTACCGGCGCGCTGCCTTCAATCAGCCTCACAGCCTCTTGCACCCTCGTATCCGTGACACCACTACGCTAGTAGGAGACCGATTTATTTGGTTTGAGGTTACCTCCGACATTCGTTGTTAGGCACGTGCTTGCCTATGGTGCCAACGTTCCAAGTTGCATAAACGCACATGAAGGCTTTGTTCTTCCTTCGGTCTACGAAATATCAGGTTTTCACTCATCCACATAGATTTATTTAGACCTTTGTCGCCTTCATGCGACTGCATTTACATATAAATCTGTGTCAACCGACAGCCGGATGCCATGCCACTGAAAAACTGCTCCTCATAGACTATCGTAAATACCTTTTTGGAACGTTGGGTGGCCAACTACAGATGTCTATAACCGTTACGACGGATCTTGGTTCACATTTTGAATGCTCACTACTCGAAGCTATGATGAATTTTTTTGGATGCCAGCGCGTTTGTACCACGGCATACAATCCATCCTCGAATGGTTTAGTAGAAGGTTTCCATAGGCAGCTTAAACCTTTGTTTTGTGTCACCACCAATCCGGCATGAAGTGAGGTCCTCCCTTTCGTACATCTAGGGATCCAAAACACATTGATGGCGGATCTCCACTGCACTCCGGCAGAATTGGCCTACGGCTGCATATTGCGTCTGCCCGGCGAATTCGTTTCGCATCTTTCCCTGACCTCTTTTTTTATCTTTGCTTCTATGTTATCTCAGCACACGCGGCGAATTCAACTAACGCTCCCTCGTGAACACAGTAGGCTGGTGCAAATATACAAGGATTTGGCCTCTTGCTCTCATGTACTCTTCCATTACGACGATGTGCAACCGACTTACTCGAGCCCCATCAAGGTGCTTAGCCGAAGGCCAAAGCACTTCTCGATCTATCGTGGTGGTCGTCATGACTCTGTTTCTATCGGACGTCTCAAGGTTGTCTATGTAGAGGGCGATATTGCCCGAACCCTTCCACAGCCTTCAGTGGCAACCTCTGTCCCTACGCCGTCTCATTCACCAGAACCCACATACATACATATACCATCCGACCCGCACCACAAGTGATCAGAACGTCGGGTTCATTTCCCCGCACGCTTTGTTGGGGCTGTTTACTATATGTAACCTTTTTCCCCAGTAACCTTTCCATTCTAGAAATTCAAAAAAAGCGGAACAACAGGAAGACAAAAACAGATTTAACACAATAAAAGACGCTGCTCAGCTACCCTTGAAAGGTTATATGATGAGCCTGTATATAACTTTTGTTTATCGGGCGCTTATTTTCTCTCCAAGTTACAGGTTGCGCACAAGTCACTGTGGAGGAAGAGCATACTGCCGTCTGTAGTTGTAGCAGTGGGGAAAGCCTACCTACCATCTTCTTCTCCTATAGTTTTTGTGGGTTGGGCAGCCCATTCCGACATCACCACCCTTAGGACACGTGGATGATTTCTGATATTACAAGCGGACTGACCATCCCTTAATATTACCAACCTTCTGAAACGTGCCTTACGTGTCCATTCTTACATGCTTCCTTCTCCCATCCACTTCGGGTACTTCACGGTAACTTGAGTGGCTCTAATTCTCTGTTTTCTTCTTCGCCGAAGATTTTAAGAAAATAGATATTTAAGAACCGGATGACTAAAACTTCGGGATAGTAATGAGTTCTGTCTAGGAAATAGGACTGCATGCTCGTCACTGGATTCGAAAACTTGATAAGAGTCTCCTCCATTTGGAGCGCAATAATGGCGAATCCCGAAGAATCGAAACAGAGATGTGCTGTTCATCACCAGAACTCCATACGCTGCAACCTATCGTAATCCCAGGAAGAAATTCTGGTCCTCAAATGAAGTGTGTAACGGCAATCATAGTTGTAAGGTTTCGGTTTGTAAATAGTACTCCATACTACAAGAATAAGAAAATCCTGGGTAATATTTCCTGTAAGTATTTTTGGCATGATTAGGAAAATGGCCCTGAAACAGCCTTACATAACCTGGTTCAAGAACATTCAGGCGATCTACTTTTGATATTCGCCGGAGAAAGTGAATTTGGCCGGTGGGAGAGCCGCGAAGTAAAAAAGTTGTTTTTTGCCTAATAATCTTTACCCGAGGTCAATAAGGTAGGCTTACATGACTTAAGCGGATGCGAGAACAGGGTTGACCTGAGGCTTTGCGAGATGAGATCCAAGCACGCGCGCTGCCCTCTGAAATGCAATTCGTAAACACCAAGTGTTGAAAAATCGCTGCCTCCCGGAACAAAAGCAAAAACCAGTCTTCGTGGCACAAAGCAAATCTCGGTTTATTGAATTTCTATTGGTTATTTTGTAGATACGACTCATCAGTAAAATGAAGAAATACATTTGATGCTGACACTTCAGCTTTTCCATTGATCAGCTCCACTTCGTTTGTAGCTTGTTTGTTTTAACGCGTGATGCACTTAAACAACATGTTTTAATCCGACACTCGTTATAACAAGATCCGATGCTGTAGCCGAGTGCCGTTCTGATTAGTTCCCACGCTGACACGCTAGACTGCTAGCGTTGTCGACACTGACTGGGCGTAACCTTCCGCGAATCCCCGGTTGACTTCGTATCGATGCGTTTATCCAATCCAAACCCCTTACACCAAGTACTTTACAGCTCAAGTGTTCACGATAGCAATTAACTTCCAAGCTCGTCTACAGTTATGACACATCAGACTTGTGGCTGCGCAACATTTCCTTTGACTGACAAAATAGATGATCCCCACTATCCTTCTCAATCGACCTTGTGGTCGATTGTAGCTAAGTGTCTCCACAGCTGGGCGCGCGACTGGTGATTCAGACGAGTCCGCTACTGTGATCGATGTATAAAGATCCCACACTTGCAAAGCAGACAAAACGTCGACTACTGGATCAGCTCATTTCCCAACGTAGCTGAGACGGAAACTCAGCGTCGCTCCCATTAGATGACGATTGATCTCCTCAAACGTTTTAACAAGATGGCGGCCTTACATTTATAGTATGTCGTATGCATTATGCGACATATCCGTGTCTGTTTGCACGGATGCGCCAAACCATGCAATTTCTAGACTGTTGCGAATTCGTGGACTCGCCTTTTGATTTAACCATAGTATCTGTAAATTGAAATCTTCCGCCGGCTCAAATAAGATACATCTGAACTACTGATGAACAGTGTGGGGTTTCAGATTCCAGTATTCAACGTACTCCAGCGCAAGTCCTGAGCTGTCAGCTACTCCGCAGTATGGGGTGTTTTGACAGTTGATCAATTTCTATTGCGCACACGCTCAAATCCCTTCGGTGTCCATACGATACGGCCTAACTCAGGTGCACTGCTCTGTCTTGGTCTGAGGCTCGAGTAGCCAAGGTCACTTTCATCAAAGTACCCAGATTTTCTCCGGTGTCTATAATCGGATGAGTATATGCCAATAAACAATTTAGAGGCTTGGTGACCCTCTTTTTGGACATAAAACATGGACGGCAGATGACAACAGTAACCGCGACAGAGGAAAGACCTGAATTTCGACAGTAACCCTACAACATGGTTACCGGCTGTCCTTTTATTAACCATGACAGGTCTTTTTCAGCTGCAGACGTTATTTGATGGATTTTAATGATGGAGGCCGTATCGACAAAGCATAAACGGCTTAAAATGTCTACCATTATCTAAATAGGCTGACTAAACCTTTCAAAGACCAGTCTTTTATTGCTATTTGTGACGATGTTTATCCTGATGCTTTAGGCGCTTCCAATTCTCTTCATAACTCTAGAGGTGTGTTTAGGAATGTTACGGAGTCCATTTTTTGGGTCCAAAATCGCCCCCTTCCTCGAGATTACTATTTTATTCAGTCAGAATGAACGAAAGTGTCGTGAACAGTAGAGAGCGGTAACCCTTGCCACTTATTTTATCTGTTAGGCCTTTTTTCCGCTATTTTCATTGGTGGCAGTCACCCTAACCATTATTTTCGGTAACTGGCCATCGATTTTCTGAGTGGAGAATGTTTGTAGGTCACTATTTGCCATATAAATAAATACCTTGTAATGTTCCGCTTGTCGCACACGTTATTGGAGCGGAATAAAGCTGCTTTTTGCACCCGTCTTCTGATTTGTCTTGGAAGAAATCACTGGGACAACCGTGTTATTTTCAGGACCAAGATTTTCCGTGTCACTTATTACGAGGAGGAAAATCGGATTTCTATCAAACGCATCACTATATCGTTGATGAACCAGCATGTTCTTTTGAGGGTTTACAAAAAGGACTGATGTGATGCTTGCCGCTATGTGTGATTGTGGTATGCTTGAGGTCTTTTTAGCACTGCAGGAATTACCCAAGTGGTTGTCCTGAGAGATTGGCCTCAGAGTATTCCCAAAATCCCCTGTTTCACACCGCCCTTCTGAGACCTATCAACTGAAGCGGAATTAACGAAGAGTGAAGGCATTATGCGAGCTTACAGAAAAGAACCGAGATTATAAAGAGGGCTGGCGAACGTTCGCAAAGGATGCGAAGAAATGCGCCATGGAAAGGGCTGATGAACGTAACCTGGTTTAGGGAGAGGAACAACAGAGAGCGCCATTGATATAATTTTTTTCGTCGTTTTACTCCAGCCTTAGGATCGTTCTGTTTATCAGGCAACTCAACTGGCGTTATTGAGTTAACAGACCACGGATAGCTTTGTTATTAAACTTGAATCTGCTCGGACTGATTCAGTAACCAAGTAAGCTAGGTTTCTGGAAAACCCCCGGGCTCTGTATTCATTATATGCACGGTAACACAGTATTACACAATTATATATATAACGCATTTCGCCGAGAAAAACCCGCGATAGCCTCATCAAACAAGACGTGGGTATCGCAAAATTAAGATGGATTCGCTATTGGTAAATTTACATTTCCATTACATGTGCTGATTTGTTACAGTCTGCTGTGAT
This sequence comes from Paragonimus heterotremus, assembly GCA_013368495.1. NCBI lineage: Eukaryota > Metazoa > Platyhelminthes > Trematoda > Plagiorchiida > Troglotrematidae > Paragonimus > Paragonimus heterotremus. The sequence goes on along the minus strand of LUCH01001963.1, from coordinate 51,918 downwards.
TGTTTGTTAGCTTAGTGTTGCTTTGCTGAGACCTGTTGAACACTGTTCAAGTTTAAACCGGTCCCATATTTCACTCTCTATTTTGAAATTTCCTGTATTCTCCGTTTTTTCTGTTCTACATCCCAATAAACATTGTGATTAGTCACATCCGATTAATCAAGATGATAACCTCCTTAATGAGAAGTGGTTTTCTGTGTTGTGTATTCGATATTAATCCACCCGTTAATTACTTATATTTAACGTCATTCTCGATTCCTTCATGAACTGCTACATTCTGTCCAGCATTTCATTTTGTCTGTCATTTTGTCTGTCGGCTGCAAGAAGGCTACTTTTGGACGGTTCAGTCTACTTTGTCAAAGGCCATGACCACCTCCTGATTCATAATGTAACGTGCGGTCGAAACCAACAAGCGCGCACAGGTTGAATTCGAACTGCGTAACAGGGCGTGCTGCTCTGCTGTCGGCGCCGTTCTAGTTTTGGTTTGTGTAAGTCGTGTGCATGGTTTACTGAGCCTTTGGCTCATGCTTGTTTTCTGGTTGTTTCCTTTTACAGGACTTGTTAGAACCTCTACTTCGGATGAGCGCTGTCCCCTGGTGTCTCCACGTTGCCCCACAGTTGGTCCGCAGGTGTGCCGGACGATCAGAGTAGAAACAGCCGACTTGCGTGTTACACTAATAATCTATTAAACTGTTTTCTTATCTAATGAACAACCGGTTGCTTGCTACATACGGCTTGAATTTGTTTTTTTGTTTTTAATTGGTGGGACGATTTTATCGTTCTTAGTATGTAGTTCATTTTATATATTACTTCTGTTTCTGATCCATCTGTTGCATTACTTTGAACTGTGTTGTCAAACTGCTTAATGCCTATTTTGCATCACGTATTATTCGGCCTACCGCTACTATAAGGAATCACAACAGAAGTTTGTTAAATTATTATCCTTTATTGTTGTTCTATTCGAAACTTTGTTAACCTATTGTTTTCATTGCTGTTTTCATCTTTTTTCACTTGAGTGAGTTAATTTACTAGTATCAGTTAACTTATTTGACGTTAACTGTTCATTCTATCGACATCGATCCGTCGATCACGTTTGACATTGACGTGTAGTCCTATGGATCGATTCCGACTTTGTATAAAGATCTCAACTTTATGACGGTTTAATGGTAACTGGTTTCTAGATCGTCCTCACGCAACGTCCGGTTATTTGGAAATGTATCTCTCAATAAAAACGCACTTTAGGGAGCTCTGTTAACTTCATCAGTACATAACTCGATTCGTGTATTCACCTATTCCTGCAAATGAGCTGCCGCTAAATATGTTTCATACAAGTGACTACTTGTAAATCAATAAGTTGTCTTAAAGAGGTAGTCCTCAAACTCTATTCGGCTCTGAAACGTTTCATTCTCAATGTTTCCTAAGGATGGGACTTTAGGAATTCTTGCTTCTAGAAACAATCATCTACAATTATTTGTAGTGGTCACATTTCTAGTCAAGTTAGAATGAGTTCAAAGTATTGTTAATAAGTAGTGTGGTAGATTTATCAAATTAAATTAAACCCAACTGAAACTATCTGAGCTTTGGCTAGACTCGAACAAACGACAGAACAACATGCTCCTAATCGACAAGCACTCTACCAGCCTAACTGTGACACCAAATCGGGAGCCCAGAACATTCACAGTTGGACTCAGTTGACATCACACTCGACAGCATCATGTGGAATTCATCAAATGATTCAAGGATTGATCGCCTCGAAGAGGTTGTCCAAGTAATTAAGGCCAAGCGTGTTGTTTCCGCCGACGAGTCCCGTCTCGTTGAGAACCAAATTTTCCATAAGTGAGTACCTTTTGAAGTGGCCTTATTCTTAAATATTCCACATTTCTCTTTAAAGTGAACGTGTCCGTTTTCGCTGTCTTATCCTGAGACTGAAAACCACATATATGAAAAAAACGCCGACAAAATTAGTCTTGCATTTTCAACCATTTCTATTTCAAACAGTACGTTAAAGACAGTCCATTATTTGTTGGCTAGTTAGTGGCACTCGTGTCACTACTATCGAGGTCATCTGATTTATTGTCCAGACCAAGCGGTTACAGTCGGGCGAGAACAAGTATTTCATAGTCTTAATCAGCGTCAGTTTATTGATGACAACTTGATACTTCAAGAAGGGCTAATAAATGGAGTTCCGTTTTTTATAGTTTGTTCTATATAGAATGACAAGAGTACAAACCGTGTGTCAGTTTCCGGGATAACAGCCCCTATGTCCAATGTACATATTAACAGATAATTAATTTTAAACGTCATGGTGATTATTCATAGGCGCCAATGAAAAGACTTAGAACAACGAGTTCAGACAAAGACAAATAATTGAAAACGACAGAAATTTCAAACATCGGACACTCAACTAGCCTTGGTATTACATTACTTGTTTCTGGAAACTATAGGTCTCTTATTAACTTTTCATCAAGGTCAATAAAATGGACGATTACTTTTTTCTTAATCCTACAGACCGTGTAATGTGTTAGAGTTTGATTTGCTTTCACTCCTGCCTGTATACCTCACTACAAAAGACTGGATAGCTATTACTAGCTATGGTCCCGATCCATTCGAACATGCGGGCAGTTCGAGTTATGTTGATATCTCATATGCATATTATTAGACAGTGACATAAAGTTTAGCTAAAGTCGGAAATCTACAAGTAATTGCTGACTACTGATGGTGGGAAGGCGGTTATTAATGTGCGTAATGCTGTAAGTCCCTGCTATGCAAGTTGAGGATCGTTCACTGGTCCATCTAACTAACTAACCGATTAACCAGACCAATTGGGTTTGTGGGCAATGCCTCCATATTCAATCCGCCTTCGTTGCGCAATCGTCTTGAGTACACATGGTACAAACGGTATCACCTTTGTAGATGTGTTCTCTTCGTCTATAGGTTGAAGTGTCACGGCTATTTTCCTAACCTTGGTTGCCATGCTCACGGTGTTAGTGAACTTATATGTCCATCACACAGCTTCTGAAGACGTTGCTACACATAAGTAATCAGTAAGCTTGTAGCTCGGATTTCGGGCAAACCAAGATTGTGGTATGCTGTCTGGCTCACAATCTACTTGTGGGTGCACAATTCTGTTCGTGGTTTTCGCCACACGGTTCACTTCGTGATACCTAATTGTTTATAAAAAACCGAATCCTCAAGAAATAAAAGAGTAGTCCTATTCTCAGCAATTTTCAAATCAAAATGAGTTTTATTGAAGCTATTACACGAAACTTCAAAAACAACTAACATATCCCCGTGTAAGTCCACATGAATTCATCGTATGAAATATATCCTGGTGAAGGACACTGTCAGTAGTTAACCAAAGCACACAAAACCCCACTAGAAATAAATGTCCAAATAAAACATCCATATTATAAGTACACCATCTTAGTTAATTATAGTAACTCAACAGTCAGTACGACACAATTTCCTACAATTGATGAACATTGTCAGATCAGTAAGTCTTGTTGGGCCATTCACAAACCGTGTCTGGTGGTTTAAGGTCTACGAGTGCGTATGTGCAGATGACATTGAGACGAAGGACTGTCTTACACGGTACCACAAATACACACGAGCCACGGAATTGCCCTGGAGGATTTTTCGGTCTGTGAAAAATATGCAAATAGAGGTGTTTTTTTTTCAAAAACGTGTAATCATGAAGGGGATATCCCACGGAACACTACGTGAAATCTATTCGCTCCGCTGAATGAGATCGAATACCCGGAAGAACACTCAAATGGTCGGTAACACGAGCTGTTAATTTGCGTGAGTGCACTTGTTTCTAGGTATCGATCACCCAAGTAAAAGTCGCCAAATACTCGTTAATATCCGACTTACCATATTGTCACGGTACCCACAGTTACGTGCTGCTGGATTTTGGAAATTGTGTTCCGTAGCATAGTCAAGATAATCGGCACAAATCCAGTTTTATGACCAGCAATCGATCGGTAACAAGAAAGTGATATACTTATGTGCAAGCGCATTGAGGGCTAAACAATGGTTATTGTTTGACAGTGTACATAAATAAACCATCTGATTCGCGTCCAATGTGGATAAAACCGTTGAGTATCAATTCTTACCAAGTAGCTGATTGTGGTGTTGCGTCGAAATACCTCAATCTGTTACGCAACACTGATTAAGAAGTAATATATCGAAATATATACGTTCTCTATTGCAACTGCCTTTTTTTCATTTGGTTTCAATTCGTACTATTCAGAGCAACTGTATCCTGAGTGGTTAACGTCCATTCAACTGCACCCATCTATGCTGAAGATTCAAACAAAGTCCTTACCGCTACAGCAACATTGTCAATATATTCAAAAATGACGATTCATTGCCTTCATAGATCTATGTAACCAAAAGTGAGCAAAACGAAATGAGTAAGTAAACTAGACTGAAATTTTAGTAGTAAGAGTAATGATGAGCGAAAAACAGAACTTGATGAACACCACTCAAAACCGATCACAACCTTAGAATTCCCATCGTAAGTTCAACCAGTCTCTTTATAAGAGAGACATTAAATTCATTGGTGCTCAGTTTTGGGTCAGCGGTTTGTCATCTGTCAACACAATTGTCTCATAAAAGTCCGACAGAAATTCAACTCTCGGTGGTGGTAAGGATATATACTACTGAGGCTTTGTGACAAGAACGAAACTCGTCGAAAAGACTTGGTTGCAATGTCTGTGGGAACGTAGGATTTGTGAGCAATTGTAACTGGCGCACACTTTATATAAAGGATCAATGTCATACATTCCTAAGATTCCGTTTTCAAATAGTCAAGCTGAAACCCTGACAGCTCATTATCATTCGAATTTCTTGGGTGTATCGATTATGTATATTCTTCGCTGTCTACTGATCATTTAGTTACATACTCGAATTCCGCATATTTCGGTCGCCCGCGTCCTGATTTGAACAGTCAGACAGTATCAGGTTTGTGTATGACCACGCAGATCACGTAAAGACCAACAGCTCACGGATTGCTTTACTAAAAAAACCCATCTTAACTCTTCCGTTACTTTCTGGGAAGAACAAAAGAACAGTTCTGTTTGGAGGAAAATCAAGCTTCACACAGAAAAACATCAGCAACTAGAAATATCTCACTCACTAACGAGTAGTGAACTGCCAAATGGTCTAATTGGGCGTAGCATCAATGAAACTATCAGGCAACCGGAAGTTGAACTCTAATAAACACTGATAAAACACTAGACGTTACACCTAGGCGGGCTGTTTATCGGAGAACCACATGAAATCGGCAATACTTCCAGATTTGTTCACTGACATCCGTGGACTGTAAGCGTGGTTTACTGCGAACTCCTTTTCATCGGACAAGGAAATTATGCGTGACCAAGAGCCTAAAGTTTGAAGAGGGGCTCCTGAGAAATGTTTGTTAGCGAATAGATATGCGGTCACGTCCGTTGAAATTTATTGCAAGGAGTGAGTGTCCGAATCCCAAACCACAACCAGTTTCGAAGAATCGGGTTTTCATCAGCTTTCATTAGACGGGGACAACAACATTAACGATTTAAGCCGAAGGGTGAAATCTGCTACTGGTCGTACTTATTATGCAATGGAATTGCGTTTGTTACTTTCCACTCACAGAATTAGTCTCCAGTGCCCTGATAGTTCCTTCTTGGAAAACTCTGCCTGTCATGTCATCTACCAGTTTGTGTGCAATCGGGGTCGTGCATACATTGGTGGAACGGACGGTGCAGCACATCCCCAAATGACTAGTGCAGAAAATGACTCAACCCGGACCGACATATCCAAACCCAAGTAGAAATTTGGTGTCTTCGGTAGAGAAACAGCTACTCGCATTCGTATGTGGTCTTATAACACAGTCGCAATTCAAAAATTTTGGCGTTTTCCGAAGCGTTTTTAAGCCAGCGTCACGTACCTGACCCTCTGTTGACAGAAGATATGAACGCAATCAACTTCGTTGCCGCGGTAGTGAACACATTTACCTCACCCTGATTTCACTCGTGTTCCTTCCGTTGTTGCTGCCATTCGCTAAAACTACGAAATCTATTGTTTTACGCAATCAACTGGTGAGGATAAACAAATAATTACATCTCGCAGTGTGTCCTTTTGCCTTCTTGATGATCCGAATAAAGGTAACTCAATGTTTCAGAACACTAACGGTGAGATACGAAGTTGGCTTACCGCCATCACCGATAAACAGTGTCACAGTGATACAGAACGAGTTGCGGGTTGCGAGGCCGCAGGTACTGTCGACCACATGGACACGCGTCTACAGGTTGGAACGACACAACTACAACCAATCAGATATGCCTCATTTACTCTATTATCACTGGTCCGTCAAACGAAAGAGCCCTTTGCAACTCGAGCACCAGGGAAACTTGGGAGTGATTGACGTATGTCAATTTACATTGCTTAGTCAATTGCCGTCCGTATTGCCGCCTGGAAAGTGCTCTGGGAATGGGCTTAAATTCTCAACATCTGCCGGGAGAATGTAGAATTGATGACAAGGTAGTGTTCTGGGATTAGGTATTGTCCTGTGCAAACAAAGACTTATGTAAGCAACCTCTGAGTACACTGTAACAGTCTACGAGAATAATTGTTCACTAGTTCAATCACAGAATAGCATTACTCAGGCTTCGTAGACGAAAATGTGAATAACACAAAATTGTAAGTACATGATTGATCAGAACTCGTAAACCATGTGTTTAAACATCACATTCGTTGACTGGGTAGGTTTTGCACGCGGCTCAACGTCCGAACTTTTGATTAGTACAATGTATGGCCATCAAATCATACGATCGACGTCGACTGATTTAGTTACGGCGTAGGGTGGATGTTCGATACATCCAATTAGCTGTTACAAACACACTTTCCTGAATCTTTTCAGATGCTTGAAAAATGACATCGATATTCCCCAGTGTAGTTAGCAGTAAGCCCTACAGAACAACGTTGCTAGCAGATTTAGGTCACACTATTAATGACAACCGTCAAACAGTATTTGACATTCGTTCACTGTACGTCTCTTTATTACAAACCACTACCATCATCATCAAAGACAACAGTACGCCAGTTGTTCTCGTCGACGTTTAACTGCCACACAGTCGTGAAGAAAAATGTAAGCCCCTCTCAGGAAAAAAGAAGTGGAAGAAGAATGAAGGGAGGGAGACTTGGCCAACGAATGACTATGTCTCCACTTAAACATCCAACACAAAGCGCCCATACGTTGCAATCAAACAATTGAGCAGTAAGAGAACGTATGACGTCATCGACAAGACAGTTTCCTTACAGCTTTCACTGTCCCATATCTCTAAGTACACTTACTTTACACACGAGTAGACCGGACGGCGGCAATACTTACTCTACCGGACCCAATTGGCCGTCATTCTACCTAAGGCCACCAACCAACAACTTTGCAAGTCGCGAGGTCCCCAGTCTGGGAGATGAACCCGACCTACGGTGGTCAATCTATTGGTGAACGACTTCATTTCTCTACGCCAAGTCATCATCTGTCCAACTCACACCTTACGTCAGTCGGCCGTGCCATCGGTAAAGAGCGGTGGCAGACGCTAAGTTGCGCCTTGCGCACTTGGCCTAACCATCTACGACTTTGTAAATTAAACAACTGAACAAACAAGCCAGCTTGGAAATCACTACCAAATACCCGCTTTCCAGTCTTTTCGTTGCTTATGCGTTGATATCACCCAATACGAGTGGTTGAGTACAGACATCGATGGTGAAATATCTGAAGACGGTTCACGTCTTTTGCCCTGAGTGACCAAGATTCGGAGCCGTAAGGGGATAGTCCTCACACTCACCACCGTTCGCTACCTTTAAGCTTGATAGACATGCTCCAGATTGGCCTTGGGGACAGGAACTTTTTTTCTTATTCTTCCTACCTCCACCAGTGTTGATACAATTTCCTCAATACATAAACTGGCCAACAACCTCCATAACTTCATTATGTAACGTCAAATCTGCGCAATCACATCAGTCTCACAGAAGCAGTTTTCACCTTAAGACTGAAAAAAGCACCCCAAATTATTTAGGAGATTGCGAAGTATTGTCTAGCATTCCGTACTGTGTATAACGACTGACACTAACTAATTAGTTTACGTAATTTTGTTAGGTCAATCCAGATCAGGTTTATTTCATCAGGGTGAGCAAAATAACCGCTGAAGTAATCTAAATCACAGATAATGTTTATCACATAATAAGTGCGTGTTCAGGGCTTTGTGGCGAATCATCTTGGAAACCTTCTTGTTTCGTAAGATTGGTAAAGAATGGATACATACAATCTTGCTCACATAATATTATCTAATTTATTGTCACCTCAGCCTTTGTTGGGGCGAAGTTACTCCCTACTCGAAGTTGTCATTGTCATACAAATACCCGAAGAAGCTTTGCGCTCTGGTGGAGTAAGATTAGATGCGTGTGCTTACTATTCGTTTCATGAAATCTTTTAGGACAGTGATCTTATGCTAACTTCTATTAGTAAAATGCTTACAGAAAAACGTTCCAACTTATCAACCACGGGAGTGTAATGCTTGTGCAAGTGACAAAATGATTTAAACACTTATTAGGGCACTGATTATCAAGATTTAGTCTGTTTAACTAAACCCTAGTCGGCTAAATGGTGTATTGAAGCCTACTGTCTGATAGTGTCGTACCACGTGCAATCGGACAGCCAAACGGCCCACGGTACTCGTTTGCACCCTGTAGACTAATGACTCAGGGAGTCAGTGAAATGCAGTAGTTATTATCCCGATGTGAAAGGTTTGCAACTTTGTCGAGAACGTGGAATCGAGCTGATGACCTTTGCTTTACAGTCAGTAGTCTTATCTGATACAACAGGAATTTGGCAGGTTGCAGCAGTTGCTGGCTTAGGATAGGTATTGAGACGAGGAAAGGAATGAGATAAGAACATAGCTGGACCGAAACAGTACATCTGATGAAGATGTATCGCTTCAGTTGGTTCTGGCACACGTGAACATCTACATCGGTATCAGATTGCACGATGCGATGGATTACAGATATAACGCAACAACTCAATACGACAGCTCAGCTCTTGTCGAGGTGAACTATCCAATCTACCAAGATCAATACTATAGCGTCGGTCGTTAGGGTTAATTATGTGGTGATTTGACGTCGCAATTTTTATAATCACTTTTGTTTGTGGTACTTTTTTAATGGATTATTGTTTATATGAAGTGACGCCAGTGTAAAAATGGAGACAAGTGAAGTCAAGGACACCAACTGTGGCTGACAAGGAATTACTGAAAAGGGTTCAAAAGTTATCCCGCTTCACTGAACAGTATAGAAAACGGAAACGCTCAGCAGGGTTCCCGCACTCCCATTCCCACACCACCACCAACTTCTTCAGTGCGTTAATGCTGTGGAAGTAGTCGACGTAAAGCAGACCGTCAGACATATAAGGCTCGTAAAATTGACTATAAAGGCTGCGGTAAACGAAAATATTTTTTCCGATGTGGCAGATCCCGTAAAACAGAGTACAGGAGGCAAGATGACAGAGCTCAGTAAATGAGGTTACACTAACTGCTAACCAATAGTCCGCGTTTTCAGAACGCACGCTTCCTTCAATAGACATTCGGACGGTGACCATTTGTGTACGATAATGCAGTAGGACTATTGATACGGAATTGAGTTTTACCTCTCCGATAGCAAATTTCCGTTCGAGTTTTTGTGAAGGTAATTTATCTGAGTTGGCGTTATATCCCTCATTCCTTAAACCTATCAGTTACACCAATTCTAGTGTTTTGGGTTTTATTGTGGTAGATCTATACCTCAGGTCAGTATTGGCTACTGTTGCTGTATGCGTGAATTCTTCGAACGATCTTGATCTACTTTGTCAGAATACACTGGTGGCTCTGAAGATAACACCTTTTAGGGATCACATGAAAATTATGGTGACAGCCACATCGACTCCGCGAAGTGAGCATCCCAGCTTGTTCAGAGACGATACTGGTTAAAAATCACTTGCTGCCTCAAGCAGGAAAAAGAACAGTTCCATAAAACACAATCGCGCCCGATTCCATTAGTTAAGCGAAAATCAGAGGAAATGTTTTCGAACGACTTGATCGAACAAATCAATGGTTCCTAATGTGCACATTCCATGGTAACGTTACTAAGAAAAAAGGACGGTTCGGTTCTAATAAGCAATGACTTGAAAGCACTAAATAACCAAATTGTGATGGATAAACTCATAGTCCCAACGGCCGATAAGCTACTAGTCAAGCTGGCTGGCGTTCAACTCTTCCCAAAGTTGGGTTTAACAAGGCATTCTTTCACATTTCGTTAACGCCAGGAGTAAGATATATTACGGCCTTCCTAACACCCGATGGACGCACTCAGTGCAAAATTTTTCCGACGAGCGTAAGTTCAGCACTGGCTGTTTGGCAAAAGTTCATGGACAACTTACTGGGTAGTCTATCTGAGCAAGTCGATTGTGTGAGCAACATCTGTGTGTTGATCACACTAGTGAAAAGCACGACTGTCGCCCACATGCAATGTTAAGACGGCTAGAGAAACTTAATCTTCGAACAAACCTTGCTAACTGGAAATTTTCTGCCCCTGGGATCGAATTTTTGGGCACACAATATCTACTGATGGGATCCGACCAAACGCTGAAAACACTCCTGTCTCAAAGAATGCACCGGAAATTACGCACTTCTTAGATAGTTGCTTACAAAGCCTATGCTATCTACCAGACTGTGCTACTTTAACCGAACCAATGCATGTGTCGACATGACAAGAAAATCATTTTTGAATCGAAATCACCACAATAGTCCACGTCCGATAATTTTTTTTAAAAAACGCACTATGTCCACTCGTATCATGGCAATTTTTGACGAGAGCTGCTTTACGTTTATTCCTACGGGCGCTTCACATATTAGCTTAGGAGCGATCCTATCTCGGATGCAAAATGGTCAGGGAAAGTTGATCATATATGTTTCTCAAAAGCTTTCACCTGCAGAACTATCTTACTCAGTTAGCGGTAAGGAAGTCTTTGTCTGGATTTAATCCGTGACTACATTTGGTTTGCACTGGTTCGTAGATTTCGTGCAGCTCGATGTGTTTGTCTACTGATCTGGTCGATGAGTACCAAACTTCGAGAAATTTTCTTGCGCGTCTGGTGTTTTTCTCAATAAAAAGTTCTGTGATGCTTAGGTTAAAGGTGTGTTCAGCTTGATCCTCGTAGACGGAGATAAATGAAAATTACTAGTGTCTCTTACTGACCAATACGTGTTGATAATTTCCGTCTGGTCTCATCGATGGAATGTTATCCGCAGTCGTTGCATTGGAGTTTATGTACAACGTATATTCTATCAATGGGTTTGAGTTGTTCGTTTGCTTTTGATAATATCTTTCTTAATCTTGCTCTTGGCTCGTGCGCCAACGTGATGCCCTGTGGTCTCAGAAGTTTTGCGGTCATTTCTGTCATGGTTTTGATATACTGATGCCGCATTTCGTTTCGCTAATGGTTCCGTGGGGCCTGAATCTTCTTCCATCGGTGTCAAACTCCGTCTGATGAAATTTCGTGAGTATCCGTAGCGAAGAACTATTCCATACAAGCACTCCTCTTCTTTTCTTCAAAGTTCTGCGGTACTTCAGTGTGTTTTAACTCTACTAAACGGAGTTCGAATACACGGCTGACATGGCTGACTGAATGGTTATCGTGAAAAACTAAGGAGTTGGTGTGTGTTCGTTTCTGTTTGGTAAGCTTAAGTCTCCAGTGATTCAACAGGTTTGTGGCTGATTAGTACACTCAAGAACGGTAGCTGGTTGGCGGTTTCAATCGAATGAGTAATTTTGACATCACTGAAAACGTTGCTCAGCAGGCTTTTATCATTGGACGTTCAAGGATTACAAGTGTATCGTCAGTATATCGTCTCCACACTTTTGATTTGAACTTAGGCAGTGCGACATCCTTCAACCTCTGCGTAACCGCCTCGATAGTGATTCCACTGGAGTTCTTTTAAGTTGCTCATAGATTTGGTTATTGGATCTGGAATATGCTGACAAACATAAGTCCATGAGATTGTATCTGCTTTCCTATTTCATTGACTCATTCGGTCAGGGTTTTTCCTCTAGCAGTCTAGTGTGTTTCTTTGGTCAAAGTGAGGTGGATGGAGGTGAAGAGGATTATGACTTCAAACAAAATTATCGCATCTCGACGTTTCTTGGTTTGTTCAAGAATTGTAGAGCATTGCCTATGGAATGGTCCGATCCGTCGATGAGATATCGTAGTCGCGTGAATAAATCTTTGGCAAGCTTGTAACTCGGTGCACCTGATAGCGATACAATTGGTCGCAGTGACATATCATCTCTGTGTGTTTTGGGTAGTCCATAGAACTGAGTAGTAGTTGCAACATCCGGCTGCGTTTTTCAAAGTTCCTGTTTGCTTATCTCGCACGTAGCTTCTTACCGCATGCCACGTCATCTTTTACTTTGGAGTAATGTCAGATTGGGTGTACCTGACCGATCTTTAGCTTTTGGCTCAAATCCGATGAACAATCAACATTTTTAGTGGGGAACGCTGTCCGAAATGACGTATATGGTGGACAAGTGGGTATGCGCTAGACCCTCGTCCACTAATAATTTAATACACCTTTCCTGAAGAGCATTCGTAACGTAATCCCAACAGACATCGAACTAGAGAACACAGCGGGGTTTGGAAACAAACCGTATATTTCCAGCATGTATTTGGAAATATGATAAGTAATTAGTTCTAGCCTAGACTGGGACCAACGGCAGCAACCAAGAGGAAACAGAAAAGAATCGCGAGGTGGGCTACAGCCCACTCGACAGCGCTCAAAAGCGCGCCAGGCGAAAAGTGCGTGGAACCTTCGAGTTCGTTAAACAACGCTCGAAAAGGTTCCGGTTAAACGACCTTAAAGAATAGAATAGTAGATGAGTCGTTAGGGAAAGAGCAAGCATTAGCTGTGTGCAATTAGTTGCACGACTGAAGAAAGTGGCAGTGAGTTCGTATCAGGCCTCCCATTGCAGGCGTACACAGAATCATGGGTACAGAACAGACAAGCGGGAAAACACGGTTGTAGCCGGGATCCTTAGAGAAGCCACATGATCGCTGGTCACTACACGTAGAACAGAAGTCATTGACGCTCGTACTGTAAATCTCTATCTTACACAGTCCACAGCTGCCTCTTGTTTGTTGTGTCACGTTTGTCATTTTACGCAGTTAATCATATTAACTACACACATGAGGAACCAGCAAGCGAATGTCCAGTAACATCACACACAAACGTACATCCTCGTTCGTATCAATTAACAATGTTTCGACAGACACCACTTATGAATACTGTAGAGTGACGACGAGTATCTGTATTAGAAGGGATGGAAAGTGTGAACGGTTGTCTCATCTGACCAGTTGTTTCAATTCTGCCGTACAAATGTTACTGAAGCCATCCATCAGATATAGGGACGATTTATTCGGGGTCCGGAACACTCGACGGGTTTCGGAAGCATTAATAATCCGGTTCAAATTCAAGGTTACGAATCGCCTGTACTGAGCCAGTGGTTGAACAAATCAGTATGTGTTTGCGTTTGTCTGTTCCATATGAAACCTTATAATATCTGCAACCCTTGGTCCAATAAACTGTGAAACAAAATTTAGTCTACCCAGACATTTAGAAGTGCGTCCATAAAAAAAATGGTGGCGTCCGTTATGTACACATAACAAGTGACCCGAACACATCAGTGTATCTCATCGATATTCGATTAACCCCTCTCTGGGTACGATACCGCTCCCACTATGATTTGCCTAAAAGGTTCGGTAAAGGCGGGATAATATAAAACTTGGTGGCAGGTCGTCCAAGTAACTGTCACGACTGCATATTTATACTGGGAACGCCTGTGGAAAAAACCAGGTTACGAGAATCATGTTTAACGTGACAAAAGGTCACAAGGGATAGCGTAACGTACGATAGTTAGTTTACATTACGCGATCCGATCAAAGGGCTTTCGAAACCAAATCGGCACTGATGGATATGACGAGATAAATCTCCGAGCTTTCAGCTGTAAGTTTGAGAGCGATGCAAAGGAACAGTTTATCATCTAGTCACGATTTCACGAACATTACATCTCTGTGTGTTCCTGTTCGAAAAAAGAAGATTGAAAAACAGTCCTGATGAGCGCTTTGCACATGCGCATGGCTACTAGCACCAGAAAGAACAGAGATCAAACCGTTATTCTCGACTGCAACAGGACCAACGACGAAGTTGACAAGTTAGACAGGATCAGTGTGACGTGCGTTTGTAGACAAAAGACGTTTGGCAGTTCTACAGTATGCTCGATCTTTTGATACACAGTATCGTCGTTTTTTGGACAAAATTAATCAGAAAATAGAATGCTGGAAAACGCTGCTTAAAGTGGTCATTCTTTCAAGAGTTTAGGAAGGTTCTCGCCACATTCCACATTGATAAGAGAACCAGCGTTCTTAGATCCTGCTTTTATGTAACTCTGACCATGGTTTGTGTTGCATCAGTCTTTACTCCGTGAATTCGGCCTATGGTAAGAAAAATATGACATGACTACACGTCGGAGAAAGATTACAAATGCAGAAACTGTGCTTGTGAATCGTATGTTCACTCTCACATAGACTGATAATCCTTGTAAAATAATGCATGTAACAACTTATAGATAGTGCTTAGTTCATTTGGCTGAACAGCAAGAAGTTTTATACTATTTGTTGTCAGGTTACTTCTTGAGTAAACCTTGATAAGTACCATAAACAGTGTGTCCAGATTTTGAACGTTGCAAAAAGACCAACTCATGTTTTAGGCAACAACCCTTATGAACACTTAATGATTACCCAGGTGTTCTAACCGCGTGAGCTGAAGACTTCCCTGACCACAAACTCCGTTTGTTGACACTGTACTTTGTCCTTGAACCAGGTCACTTCCTCTTTCGCTATAAATCATGGGCCACCCGGTTCACTTGCGACAGGCTTGTATTTAATGAACACGACTGCCAGTCGACTTGTTATAGGCACAGCTGGGACCATGGTAATTGATTAACCTTAGTGTGTGTGTGGAATGTAATAATTGTAACGTGCGGTCGAAACCAGCAAGCGCGCACAGGTTGAATTTGAATCGGGTAACGGAGCGTGCTGCTGTGTTGTCGGCGCCGTTTTAGTTATCGTCTGTGTAAGTCGTGTGCATGGCTTACTGGGCCTGTGGCTCATGTTTGTTTTCTTGTTGTTTCCTTTCCCAGGACTTGTTGGAACCCCTACTTCGGAAGAACACTGTCCCCTGGTGTCTCCACGTTGCCCCACATTTGGTCCGCAGGCGTGCCGGACAGTCAACGTGTAAACAGCCGGCCTGCATGTTACATAATCACCTTCTTAAAAGAGAAACCAGAAATGGTTCGGTGTTTTTGCTTGCAAATGTCAAGTAAATAATTTTGCTGTCGCGATTCGTTTTCTCCTAATCTGGAATCAATCAGCCATTTGTGGTTGACCTGTAGTGGAATTGGCCAATCCGTTACTTGTACACAGATGTTGGGTTAGATTATCCGGACTGCGTAAAGCTAATGAGCCTCAGCTGTGTTGAACCAGCTGCTCATTATATTTCGCTGGTGGTCATCAAGAGCAGGTAATTGTAAACACAAACAAGTGCTTGTGGAATAGTTTAAAACAATGTCCTATGATTCGCCCATGAGGTTGTAGTTGGCTGAACCGAGCAAACTACACTATATGCTCTGTCTTGAAAAACAAAACGTCGGCGGAGTGCTCGAAATTTATAACTTCCCAATGAAATTGTGCTCGTTCTATCCGAACGTGTTTAGTCACAAACCAATGGAGGTTTAGCTCTAGCAGAGCAACCCTATGGATCTTACATCCTGGCAAACGTAAAGTTGGTATGGTCAGAAGGAAGCATTTTGTAAGACGACTTATGTACAGTGCCCATCGGTGGTTGTAACAAGCTGGTTGACCTCGAAGGGATCTGATGATTAAATGCGAATTTGATATTCCGCGTTTGCCACGGGTCTGAAAAGTAATAGAAGAGAGGAAGAGGAAATGTGTCAACATTAAATAGTAAGATTTATAAATTAAACATAAATCAACAGACGAAAATACAGATGCACTCATTGTGCAATAGTACCTGTTCCACATCGTTGGCTTCAGCACCGGATAACTAGTAATCTTGAATCATATGTAAATCTATATACAGCAACAAAATGAAGAGGTAAGATAGATACTGAAAGCAATGTAATTTACGCGTATGTATACTCAGGTTTGCCACATGTAACACTGCTGGGGGACCAAAAAGTGCCACATATGAAGATCTAATACACCTGAAGAGCTTTGGCATGTAAATCAGAAGTGGCTTTAAGAACAGCATGACTTTTTTCATATTCAATAAACTATAGTTTGCTAGTCATGTGAATCGCTGTAAACAGTTTAACATTGTGACAATCGTAACAATTCTCATTATCTTTCTGTAAAGACGAAAAGTGTTTAACTCTGTGAGGCACAAACTACCCAACAGCATACATAATTCACAGTTGTCTTAATTAGGGGGACTTTCACTGTGTTACCGTTCCTGACAGCATTTTTAAGATAAACACCAAGTGAGTTACCACCGGGACGACCATTCTGTCAATTTTTAAACTTTTGTATGATTGTTCTCTGCTCATAGACACCTTGTGACCAATTATATACCGGAAGCGGAATTCAGGAAACATGGAGTCGTAGAAATTAGAAACCACGGACTTCTATCCTAATGATCTTGAGATTTACGTGGAATATTTCTGGAACTCCCTTTGGAAAGCGAACTGAGATTGGATCTTCTGGATCATTTCGTGGATTTCATATGAAAATTCGTATGAGATCCATATGAAAATTCCGAGTTTGCAGTTTGGTATTTTAGCTTAACTCGCCTCTTTTGAGCACGCTGTTTTCGTCGTTGATTCGAATCTAGGCGAAACACACAGTTTTCACGAGTTTATCTCTTTTGACCTATAAAACGTGCTAAACTACTTGGTAGAAAGAGCCAAGGTGTTTGACTCTGAAGATTGTCTTTAGTAAGAGCATTATCGTGGGCACTTTTGGCATGTCTAAGACATTACGCAAGGAAAACAACTCGTGAATTATCTTGTTCATGGTTTTACTGAAAAGTAATCTTACATGCATGTGAACTGTTGGCAACTTTCGTAAAAATGAGTTGTTGGTTGCTCAGTACTTTTACTGATAACACGAGTGATCATTTCATCATATTCATAACTTTCATTGAATAATGACGCTTTACTCAGTCAAACATTTGAGTGTGTAAAAAAATCTTATGCACATTGGAAACTAAGGATTCTGTTGGATTTTATGATTTTATGAACCGAATGATTAGTGAAGGCTTTTTTGCACATACTCCTACTCTGGCGCTATGTTAAGGAGTCCATTTTTTTCCGTTCAAAACGCATCCTTCCTCGAGATTACGATTTTATCCAATCAGAATTGACGGAAATCCCGTGAACAGTCGAAAGGTAACTTCCGCTATTTTTTACACGTTCGGCCTTTATTCCACTATGCTCGTTGGTGGCTTAGTGATCTTAACTATTATTTTCGGTAGCTATCCTTCGATTTTCTGATTTGAGAATGTTTTTAGGTTGTTATGCACCATATAAATCCTTTGTCATTTCCTCCCTGTCACACACGTTGTTGGGGCGGAACAAAGCTGCTTTTTGCACCCATCTTTTGGTTTGTCTTGAGAGCAATTACAGGGATAACCAAGTTATTTTCGGGACCGAGATTTCTCGTGTTAATTATTACGAGAAGGAGAATCTAATTTCTGTTTAGCGCATTTACTATGTCGTAGACGAACCGGCGTACTCTCTCAAGGGTTTACAACTTTCTAATATGCCACAGCGGTAAAATGTTACGATGAATTGCTTTTGTTTATTCCTTCGCAAAGAGAATCTGACAGGTTCACACTTGTCCACTTCGTGTGCTACATGTCGAGACTTTATTTTTGCACAAAATGCCTTAGGTCGACGGGGTCAAATGAGCACAAAGTTAAGGGGCTGCTACACATTAGTTGCATAAAAGTGTAGGACTGCTTGTACAGAAAAGGATACAAATGGATTGGACTGTCGGTTTGTGAAAAAATTTTATGGTGTGCTACCAATCACGGGTGTTACATACGGAAAGTCTGAATGCACTACATGCGTAAAATGCTAGTCTGATTAAGTGGAAGCTGCTTATAACGTTTTCTGTCTGGTATCAGGTAGTATTTTTACGTAGGCGTAAACAACATCTCTACTAACAGTTCCATACCTTCCATGAGGTCCTAAATATAATCAGTCTGCCCACAGGCATCTATGATTGTTGGTGCTGATGTTGCAGATGTCATCTTACACAACACACGTGAGCTGGAAATCTTAAGATTGCTTGGACCAAGATAAGTGCGTTCGCAATAACCGCGCTTGATCGGGCGACCATATGACTGACTGGTAATCCGCTATGTTTGTCACTACTAGGCTACTGGTATTGTTCCCTCCCTAACACATAGATAATCATCTGCATCGTAATACTTCGTTCTCGTTGTGTGTCTTTCAGTATTCACAGTAGAGTAACTGGTCAAGCCCATTTACAGCCACCACGCAACATTGTGTGGACACTCGTAACAGGTCATCATGTGAGATGCGTCTAGTGTGGGGAGGATTGGCGAGCGCAATAAGCTACTCGTGAGTAGCCTGGAGGGGGCATTAAAATAACTGGTAAAATGGATGAGCAAACTGAAGCACAGTTGGGGAAGAAATTGTGATTTCCATAAACAAACTTGTTGCTGATAACTGGGGCACCCCGCGATTATTGTTTTATGCAAATGATTGTTTGTGCTCATTGTGCCGTTAGGACAGGCCACCTGTGAAAGTTATCCGAATAGCCCATCCTTGCATCATCTCCGTTCTTCACTCTGACTACTAATATCACAGGGTAAACGGCACTTTTCAGTCGAACGACTTGGTCAGTTTTTTAGTGGTCGACTCTAAATGAACGATAGTTTAGGGGATGCTGTACCGGCCGGAAAACTGGATCAGTGGACATTTTAACAGTTTATAGTGCCAAGCTATTTGGTGGCAAACAAAAGGAACGTAAAGCATAACACAGCTTTACAACCTGGCTTACTTACTACGATGGGTTATTTCATGACTTTTATCAATATGAGACAGCTCATGTGGAACAAGCAGCATCTTTGCAAAAGTTAAACCTGGTAATGATTTTTAACGTACAGCAATTTCGGTCGTGAAGTGTTACCGTCACAATTAATGCTTCATAATCAGTAGTTCAGACGAACAGAGCTAATGGCACAAAGATTGTTCATTCGGCAAACTGAAACAGATTTCAGTTTTCCAGCTGAACAGCTAGTGGAAACATTTAGTAAGATAATAGTCTCTCATAAGTGGAAAACACCGTTATTTGTTTAGCTGCTGTTCAGACCTAGTGACTATTTCGATAAATACATCTGGCCAACATTTTACGATCAATCGTTCATTTTCACTTCCACTCTTCTCCCTAAGAGCTTGTACCATCAGCAGCAAAAGTTGCTTACAATACCTTAGGTATGCCAGTGACTTGCATGCCGGTTGTGACAGTGTGGACATGTCATACGTGTAGTACGTTCATTTCGGAGTGCATGCCATCTGCATGTCTGATTACTGTGATCCGGCTTATCGTGATGTTGGTTCCAAATCCGACAAACTGGGTCACAGTGTGCAATCATTACACGTGGTCCATCCACCTTGCGAGAACACTTAACCTCCACCGGTCTCTGTGATTGACCTTTCAGCCGGATTCGAATAGAGTGTATCAATCGAACGACTGCTCCTTATCGATTGTAAGGGTTCGGATGGGCGAACTCTTCTAACCCATACACAGTTATTCGATAGTTTTCACATGAGCCAACCTTTTGAGTAAATGAAAATCATACCATTCGCCTATTCACTATCTCAAAAGATGCCTTCTTTGTTGTACCTGGTGGTAAAAAGCAATGATCTACGTCTTTTCCAAGCTTCTTCCTCTGGCCTCCGAACATTCCCTCAATGTAAGATTGTTTCTTTCGTTCAAGCCGTTTGATTAGGCGTGCTGCGCGACCCTTCTTGATTACTGATCATCAACACGGTTCCGTACCGCTTCGCCTTTGGTACGGAGACCTTTATCGATCGATATGTTTTGTGCGCCTCAGTGGCCAGCAACAATGTGTTTAATCACAACCTTTAGCGCAATTATTTCACTCCGAACAGGCATGGCGGTTGCTTCTAAACACCTTGTTGAGTAATTTGTTGTGAAACTGATGTGGAGAGTTGTGTCTTGTTAAGTATGCACACGCAAACATGTGCGCGTCTGTGCGGCCGATCTGTTGCACGATTCACTAGTCACGGCACAACAGTACGCCATTAACCTTATAATTGTCTGCTTCCGATTGCTTGAGTGAGGTATCCCTCCTGATTGGGCAGCTGACCTTTAGGTTGCATACGCTTGCTTTGTGACACTGCGCGGTCTATCGTCTTACTGTACAGTTATCTACCTGCTTTTGTCTGCAGTTCCCACTGTACACTTGTTCACCTTGTTACGATACAATACAATACTAACTAACTCCACCGGACTACAGTTGCGACACAACACGAGTGACTCAAGTGGTTAACTGGAATGAGCCCACTACTTCCAATGACCGTAGTTTCCCGAATTCACCAAGTAAGATTGATCGGATGACGACTTGATTCGAGCCGTTACTTGCTTTCAGGAGTTAACTTTCTTAGTTTGCCAGCGTGCAAGTGGTGACACCATCTTTTAGTCATGACCACAAATTTCTTTGTGTGAACACTATTAATTCGATGACAATCCACATGAGCCGGCCAACGACTTTCCAATAGAAATGTTTCTGGTTATTACACCGGTGTTACCAGTAGGTCCATTTAGCCTAGAAATTAACGTACTAAATTTCCGGCATTGTTCCGTCGTAGTTCTGACCAACCTTATGGAAACCTACATTTTTGGATGATTCTTGTTTTTATGGAGTTGCTCTCCTGCCAAAAACTGATGTCCTTTCTCTGACCATCGTATCGTCCCATTACACTGCCTGGTCGTGCCCCATTTTACTGCTGCTGACTCCAACATCTGCCCTAGGAACTCATCAGTGTGTTGCGCCCACGAGGGTGATTCGATAACTGTTAGTATATTTTTTGGGTGCATGGCTAATTGTAAATTCATTCTCTTGCAGCAACCAGACCCACCGAGTACGTTTTCCTCGTGTATCCTGTGGCTACTTGAAACATACAGGAGATATGTCATCGGTTTGTATATGGAAACGTGGACTCAACAATTACAGTCTTCATTGCTTCACGACCCAAACAATCTTCGAGCCTTCTTTTTCTATCGTTCAATAGTTGTATTTTGTAAACTTTAGAACTTAGTGAAGTATATTCTGAAACATCTCCTTCTTGCCTCAGATCTCTGCAACATTCACATCGATTGCGACCATAAGGTTATGCCCAGCAACTGACACTTTTAGAGTAAGTCATCATTCGGCAGTTGCTGGATTTTGACGAAAGCTTAATTGCCTGTTTCTGACAGATGGGACCGACAACCCTCATTTAATAGTTATTACACTGGGCTGATGAGGTTATTAAAGTTGTTGAAGAGACAGCTGTAAAAGCCAACGTAACCTCTAAGTGGGTTCAGGCACTGGAAAGAAAACTCGATGTGATCCAGCAGCATCACCCTTTGTTCAGTTAGTTATGATATTGGACCGATGATCAGTAAGCTGGTTTGCTCTACCCTGTGAAATACTACCTAAACTTCCATCATATGCTGTGTCTTACTGGCGCTACAAATGATGACATTTTCGTCAATGATAATAGTATAAATTTGAAAACGACCTGCTTGGATGTGACATCGACAACCCGAATAGTGGCACACGTTTCAGCCAATATTATTTTTTTCCTTAAACACTGAGGGCCGTTTTGTCTCTACCCAATCGGTTGAATGACTCTACCACTATCCCCATCGACAGTCCAAGACTGCAAATATCTTTACGTTCACCAACCTGCTGATCAGTTATGAAACCACTGGAACAGCCATAACCCTACTACCAGTTCTCACTGAGTCTTCCGTAGTCTACACAAAATCACCACTCTACGCCGACGTTCTACGTTAAAAGTAACGTGGAACTGAACAGACCATCATCTTCCTGGTTGACAGCTTATTTCAGCACTTGTCATTCAGTTTAATGCTGCTGAAACATCGGAATTGTCCTGAAAACAAATGAGTGAAATCGTTTCGACTAAACAGAAATCTTTTGTTTGACCCACTCACAATGACTGACAGGGTATCTGCCGTTAAATATTAGTTCTCCGTAGTTATGTGACCCCTCACTCAGTAGCCGCCAGTCAAATGTCAGTGGTGGTTTTGGCGTGTATGCTTCAAATTCTTCAAGTTCTGGCCTAAACTCCATGTTTTTCTAAGAGCTTGTTATGTTTCAGAACAACCACATCTTCATCCTGCATAAGAAACTTTGTCCTCTGTACATTCTTACGTGAATGCAACGAAATCAAGAATGACTGCCCGATAACATGACCACCGATCCAAACATCATACTCTACCAAACTAACAGTACTGAATATAAATAAATCCAGTGTTTGAAAGATCTACGCACACATCCGAACACTCTCCCTCTTGTTTTGATCCAATTCACAACATCGCCACCCCTATGTTGGTCGGACCATAGTTCCCACTTGCACTGGTTTGTAATTTAGTCTAAACGGCTGTCTCACAGGTCGTGCCGATTATCGGACTCCCTACCTCAGACATAGAAAAATTAGTGAATTTTGCCTATCCCACTCAATGATCACTTTCTCCACCAACGTCCAGAACCTCCACATCTGTGGCACACGTTGTTAGGACTCTCCACCATCGTCCTGACTTACAACGCTATTGCTTGATGGGTCAGATTTCTCGTGACGATTCTAACTTAGTTCAGTTCACCGAATCCGCTCGCTCTGACTTCGTTGAAATTTAGGGACCTTTCAGTTATTAGCTGATGAGCCGTGTCAATCAACTCTTAGTCATTTGACGAATGATGAGAGCTATCTTGAGTTGCTTTCAGACTGTTGGCGGTATCCTCTCCATGAACTTGTCCACCAGAATGGTTTGCTGCAAGACCACTGACAATGTCGATCACAGGTACACAACGTAGATCACAGTGTCACACTCGAAATCAAACCAGACTCTTCAACTAGTGCATTGCCTCCTAACAGTTGGCCAAACAGCTGAACCCTCCATTATGGTGTGGCTTTCAGAATCACCTTTGTTCTGACCATGGGAAGCGTCCGCGTCGCTGCTATCGTCGCCCAGTAAATCTTGCTTCAGAACACTCTCGACCATGTCATTAAACCTCTCAAAGAACGCTCCGACGACCCTATTATCAAACAGTTACTGAGATACGGGCCACAGAAAGGTTACCTATTCGGCGAACCGAAGCAGGTGACATGCTGCAACAACATAGCAAACAGATAGACACAACTGCACAAGATGAAGGACCTCTATCGAAAGCTGTATCAGTGACAGCTACTAAGGTGGAAAGCGCTATTCCTTACAGCAATGATATACAAACCTGGCACCTACACCGAAATTTTCTTCGATAGTTCGATAACGATATCTTCCTGCCTACTCACGGGTAGTAAGATCTATTCGTTAATCTTTAACATACATGCTACGAGTTAACAGACAGTAACTGTCTCTTATCGAGACGATCGGGCGATCTGATCATTACTCACAAGCGAAAGTCGTTGAGTGTTCATATATGATAATTCGGTCGTGCCTAATGTGAGGTCAATGGCGCAGTGGTAAACATGGTTGCCTCGTGAATGCATAGCCAGAGTTCTAGTCCCGGCAATGGCGAGGATATGCACTACTGACGAGCTCTAATGTGAGCGAAACTCGAGTCGAGTGTTTCTTTTCGAAAGGGGCCGAGTGGAAAGTCTATGGGGAATGCGACAGCTACGATCAATTGTGGGTGATGTTCAACCTATATAAAAACCAAAATCCCCTAATACACATCAATACTAGTTATGGTTGATAGTTGATAGCCGCTACAAATGACAGGTGTATCCATTTAGCAGGGAAACTTGTACATTTACTTTCTTTTTTACACTCTACGTTTTCACTGTAGTAAAGACGTAACGTTCATCGACTCGTTGTGTTTCATGTAGGTGGTAGTAAATTGCCAGTAATCCAGTAGATCATTCACCAGGAACACGCCAGTAACCTAAAACTTCAGTGTTGTACTTAATGTGAAGTGTTCCCTTAATTGACCTCCAGACATTCATACAGCCAATTAACCGAGTGCCACCGGATGTGAGTCCCGTGATAGAGTTGTTTATTAATCCATATCAGATTGCCTTGCTACGATATTAATGAATCGGCTCAAATGTTATGCAATGAGTTCTGAAAAAAGCGTAGTTGACGATGAAACAGTATGGCTGAATTGATTGTCAGCGTTTGAAACAGTGAGCAACATCAATATCGAGAGCTCATCATGTCTCAGTGGAAGGGGCATCTTTTTGGAAGACAATGTCAAGGTTAGATCTTTTCTTCTACTGATTACCGAGTATAATTGCTAGGAGATGTCCTTTGACTGAGTGATATAATCAGGCTTAGGCTTGTGCAGTTGATTAGTGTTTCTACCGGCTGGAAAGGTCACTGTACATGATATAATGTAAAGAAACTCATTTGTTAGCTATAAACCGTAGATAATCTTGAGACTTTTTTTTACATAGCTCTTCATTTTTACTAGTTCATTATTCATCCATTTCCCGAAATCCATAAGACGCCCAATGTGTAGAGTATTCACCCTTATCTCGGATCAAGACCTGAGTAAACGCAAGATATCGCCAGATTGATCACCCACTCCATTGGGATACATAAATGCTTTAAACTTTCTTCTATCATGTATTTTGATTTGTCCGTCCGAAATATGACTAAACTTTACAACGTCATTTTGGGGCTAGATACAATGCGCTCTAGTGGCTGAGCCCCAGAGTGATGACCGAATTAGTTCACGATATTCTGTGACGCATACAGCCGACCTTAATATAGAGGACTTGGTTGGTGCGATGGACTATTACTCAACCTTACGTCGATCTGAAAAACGGAGGGGGGCCACCAAGTATCAAATGATAGATTCCGAGCACTGTATGTTTCAGGGTGTGACATCGTGATTTTTGTGACGGAACACAAAGAAAAGAGTGACCACTTGTGCCGATTGCCTCTTATTTTCAAATGAGAATCGCATTTCGTTGAGCCAAGTCAAAGAGCATGCTCTTTTTTTAGAAACGAAGGAAAACCATCAAAAATTCTGAAAACGGAAATCAGGAAAGACGATTTAGAAAGATCGCAACCATATGTTACAGTAAGTAGTCTGTAAATATTAAAACTACCACCTTACTAGTTCTGCCTCAATGTGTTATCATTCGATTGGGTAGATTGCAAAAACGAACTCACTGTGATGTTTCACAAATTGGGGCCAGAATGTGATCGGTGTCGTTGCACTGTAAACGAGTTAGTATCTTCGGCTGTTTTCGGTTTACTGAATCTGAACCTGTTCTCCTCATACACCTCTTGCCTGTGGTTGTTACTGAATTGCTCTTTCGGAAGTGAGTTAGTGTTCTCCGTGTTGCCAACGAGTCCCCAGAGCTACCACCGGAGGTGCTACTGCTTAATGCTGGTAATCGAAAGTTTGGATACCGCAGATAAACTGTCTCTATCTGTCCGCGGATCTGTTTGAATGGAGGAATTGAACGAACGTTAGAATAGTTGTCAAGTTAGCTAGAGTATTTCGGACTACCTCAAGCAGTCACTGCAACAAGTTTTTAATTGGTCATCAAATCTTCCGAACATTAAAAGCGAACAATAAAAAGACATTCAATTAAGCCGTTGTATGACTTTAGTCATATGTCTTTGGTTCTTGTGTTTCTGAAGGCAACACATAATGCATTTTAGTAAATAACAAACTCACTACACGCGAGTATTGATCCAATACACGTTTGACCTCAGCAGGACGTCGGAACAGGTTACGCGTAACAACAATGCCCTAAAGATAACAAAAGAGTTTAGAGAATACTCCAAACTTGCTTTCCATGGCAACGTTTCGAACAAATGGGGTTGGTGAGGAATAGGCAATCCGAGTTTCACCTTTACCAGCCGATGATAATGTCCCGCATAGGCAACAGCATAACTATGTATCAAAGTTGCCAGAGTCTACACATACACACACATGTATACATAAGAAACCACCGATCAAAAGGTACCGGAAATTCCAAGGGTTTGTACATCAAATCCGGTCGTCGACTTAGACCCAATGCACCATATTTCCCGTTAGCGTATACGCCTAATACAACGTGTCTAAATGTTTGTCCATCGAATTCCGAAGAAAATGAGATTGTGAAACGCTTGAATTCCTTCTGGTCTTGTGTCAGAAATCTAAAAAAAATTGAGGGCGAATTAACAAACAACCGAACGGAACTCACATTGCTAACACGGTGGCTTCCAAACATTTGATAGGCAAGCTGGCTTCAATTATAAGCTTGGCTGTCTCTCTTAACCTAACACAATCATATCCGAGTAGGTTTGAACGGGATAACTCACTTGTCAAGGGAAGCACTTCGGTCAATTGGGAAAAATTGCATTCCGGTGTAGTTGTATCTGAACTTCGAGTGAAGATACCGATAGCATCCGTGTAAAACATTTGAAACATATTAATCAGAGCCTATAACAATTGACCTGACTGTCGTGGAAGTTTTCCTTAGTAATGCCAAGTAAAACGAAACGGCGGTCTGCCTTCATAGTTAACTTCGGCATGAAATATACTCGTTTACATTATACGCTACACTAAGTCTTGGAATGTTTCTCATTAATAGTTGTGATGAGTCATTGGCAACAGATATTTAGTCAACAACGAGGCACAGTCACTCGTTTTGTCTCAGTTCTCGAGCTGTTTGACGGACATGGATAAGAATTTGTGGGGTAGAACAACGTAATACATGAACTACTGTGGCTTGAGAGCTGTCACCGTTTAACCGCCTACACTACATTTATATACCCTACTATTCTAGGGGTTACACATTATTTTGTTTCTATTACACATCCTTATCGAAAGCATTCAGGACTGTTGCTTTACAGTTGGCTCATATTCATGAGCACAACGAAACTCTCACACCAATGTTGTCATTCAGATTGTTAAAACAATGACGCAGAAACCTGCTCCAACGAAGATATACGGGTAATCTGCATTAATGAGGCCACCGGATTAGAAATATTTGATTTAACTCCAGAGGATCTGGATTCCCAGATGCTACGATTTTGATCAATAAAATGGAGACAAAGATTCCGACAGAGTACTGACCCAGCTGATATGATGGTGCCAACTTAATTTCTACTTTATCTACAAATAATCACAAATGAATTGGTCTAGTCTGCTTTGACACGGATATTGTTAGCAGCTAGCACTTTTGCAGACATCACCCGCCATCAACTTTGTCAATCAGTGCAATTCCCACCTCACTGTCACCTTTGTGTAACTGTTAGTGTATAATTCATCTCATGATAATGCCGTATGATGTTTTGTGTGGTGTGTTATCGGTGTCGCTTTGATGTTCGTGTTGTTGCCATAATGCACACCGATAAGTGTGGGTGAAGTACTGGTAGACGGTTGTCATCATGAAACTGAAAAACGGTTGCTATATTCAACTTCGACGGATCTGGCGGTTTATTTGCGAAAAGGTCTGTACGGAAAAACTTTACTATTTCGACAGTAAGGTTTTGAGGATGACCGAACTGGACTTTCCAAGGAGATGACTGTTCACAAGGGACCTTATAAAGAGAACTGCTGCATAAGAAGTTCAGACGGCGGATCGAGAGGTAACTGGTATTCGCACTTTTTCAGTCAAGTTAGAAAATGTTTAAAAGCTAACGAAATAAAAAAAAAACAAGATTTCCATATGTAATTGTTTGAGAAAACGAACGGATAGCTTTGCTTCTTTAGTTTCAAGTTTAAAACGCCAATGTGGTAGTGTGATGTACAAGGTCCACAAAGTGGTAGATAGCACTGATGAAAACATCTGGAAGTCACTTGGTTGTTTTATAACCACTGGACAAGCTAGGATACAAAATTAAATATGAGCATATAATGCCCACAATTTCAAACATTCGGAACATTTAGTGATCCCAGTAGACGAAATTTTCAAGTTTATATAAAGGATATTAAGAACGAAATCAAACTTTAGGTGAAGACGAAACTCTATGAACACCGTCAACGTGTTTCCCAAATACCTACGGGTACAATCTTTGAACTTGTAGATCATTAGCTGCATGGAAATTAAAGAATATCTGAGGAAGCAACGTGTGGCTGTTGGCGTACATTTTTATCAAGTTTAATCTGTTGCGTAATGATCAGTTAGTCTGACAACGGAACCATACATACATATATGTTTACGTAGGTTTTACAGTTTGCGTTGGTTTAATAACGCACATACAGACTCATTGAGAATACTGCAGTGGTATAATTTACATACGTGTATTTTGCCTAGATGGATGCTGTCAAATTCCCGGAAAAAGGTAAACAACATTTAACAGTACTATAACAAAATCCAAAAATGTCCAGGTTTCACAGCTCTCAACAGTTTCATTGAAACATCCAAAAAGGTACCTCATATGACAACGCCCATGAGTCTTCAGCAGGGCAGTTATACCGGTTAGTCTGCTAACCACCAATTGTTTCAGTTGGTATTGAACTCATTTTTTATTCAATTGAACTCCTACCCTCGTCCGAACTGAGTAATGACTTCAGTCAATTAAGTGGAAATCCGTCGCCAGTTGCTCCTCAACATTTTAACTTGTAGTAAAGCACACTCTGAACGTAAGTAAAAAGAATTAGGTAAAAAGAAGTCGAAATATCGCATTTATTCAGTGTGTAAATGGGTTCCAGTTATGTTGAACAAGGTATGCTGGTGACCCTGTAAATAGAAGCTGAGGTCTAGTGCGATCATTTGAAGGCAGCTCAGCGGAGATGGTAATATACTCATGAAACCAACTAGAAAGCTGTGAAATATAACTACTATTGCTCAGGGATTTTTACACATTTTAGAATACAGCAGATATTTAAAATTTAATTAAGCTGAGAACACTCTCAGTGTGCTAATAAGTATTTCGGTAGATTTGTTAACTTAGAATCAATCTAATTTTGAACCCCCCCGGTTTCGCCTGAACTCGAACCCAAAACATGATGGGTTGCTAAATTCATGTATGAAATTTCTGCGTTCCTGGTGTCGCCTCGTAGACCATACAGTGCCTGCCTTGTCTGGGTTTACTGTTTCACTCGTTGGTTTGAGTTCAGCCGGGTTTTACATATTTCACGATTTCCTGTCTTCCAAATTTCTGTATAGTTTTTGGAAGTCATATTATGACTTTTTATTCCATTGGTTATATTAAATTGAAGGACGAGAAAATAATGAACTGAATGAAACTGGGATACATTTGCAGAAAAAAAATGAATTTTTTGTTACAAGAAAATGAAGCTAGTAACACCATGTCGAACGGTTTGTTCCATGACAATTTTTATGGTAAATCGTTTTATGATTTACATTTGTTTTGATACGAATGAAGCCTCGTACCCAGCACTGTCACCGCGGAAAACTTGAAGCACAGCTCCACCGACTTCGGTTTTCGACTTTACGGATTACTCGTAAAGAATCTGTACAGTGACAAACACCAGATCGAGAAAGACCATTTTACAAATTCCGTCAAAAAAGCGTCCATTAAACGAGGAATCTAATATTAGGTCAGACGTGATTGTAACCTCTAACTAGTGGATAGATTCACACTTTTGATCAACTGCATATGGATTTCAAGCTAAAAGGGGAAAACATAGATTGAAATTGGAATATTATCCCCTTATATTTCAGTCTGCTGTGAGTAAGCCCCTTAATTTCTTACAAAGAGAACAAAGTTACGTAAATAACTGATTGCAAAATCAATTCGCTTACAGCCGGGATGATGTTTAGTTCTACTTTGTCAGAATGGGCAGCAGTAGTTGATTACACGCATGGAGTTAGGTCGTATTTCAGCTAAAATGTTAACTTAGACATACATCACAAGGCAAATTTCGACGCAATAAAGGCACCGCCTGAAGGATTTGCATGGCCAAGTGTTCTGATCTTGAGTCGATTATCACTAACCGTAGGCTGAGTACCAAACTAACAGTTTCATTTTTTACCGAAACCAGACATTACTTTCTACACGTCGAGGGTTTTAAAACAATTCCAGTTATTTCATATAATGCAAGATACTAATGTTCTCTTTGTAGAATATTAACACATTTTTACGATAAATGTAGAAATTCGGTTCAAAAACTGGCGGGCCAGAATACAGCATCGCTGGAATTGGACAAAACGTTCATTATCACTAAGTGCTACTCGCAATTAGTTACACAAAGTCGACCTCCTATTTTTTAACACTTTTCAGCTTGTTCGTTTCGAACCGAAGTATCAGGTCAATCGAGTAATGATTCAGCTAGAGGTTGTCAATCGGGTACATCTTCCACCGAATTAGAAAATCCATGTTGCTTATGTGAATTTGCCAACGATTAATAATCACTACTTCACCTTCTCATTAAACATGTTCAAACAGGAACACCTGGACTCTAATCACTCTCTGACAACCATCGTAGGGAACACAGCAACCACCAAGTTGGTACTGCAGCTGTGTGATAGGGTACCCCTCAAACATGTTTAAACTTTTTTCACCAGTTCAGTAACATTGTCAGTAACTGACACTTTGTGTTTAACTTATAACAACCAAAATTCCTGATCGTTTACGGGATACACCATTATCAACGGGGATTAAATCACTGTCACCTGATCTAAACTGTGTTTGAGTTTTCTTGAAAATCGTCCCTCTAACTAATTGTCCACTGAGTTGATTTCAGAAGTTTATGTTGTGCATTCTGGCACCCTCCGATGTACTATTGCTATCTAACTGATAAATTTTCGATATACTTATAGAGAATTTTCTGGTACATCAGAGTAACTGTTTGACATGTGCGTGGGATATAGTTTTAGTAAGTTGCGTGAACTCTTTAGATTGTACAACATTCTCACGGATATTGTTTCTTGTCTTGTTCTGAATCTAACTACTTTCGGTGGAATGGTTTAGCATTGCTGTGATGACGTTGATAATGACTGTTTTGTCCATAACAGCACAACTGACCATTGTTTTCCATATCACAATATATTGTATGCACTTGAGAATTCGTAGAGAAATTCTCCAGACCATAAATTGTGCACACAAACGTTATTGACCGTTCTATTAAAATCTGCCTGAGAAAAATACTGCTTAGCTATTTTTGACTTTTACTATCGTCAATCTTGAGTTGAAGTTCAAAAACAAGACGACATAGTACACATATATGCGATCTCAACCATCACAAACTGTAAAAGTACTTGACGAACGCGATGAACGTACGTGGATTAGTCTTTAGAACTCAGACCCAGCGAATAGCGGAATTCCTAACAATTGTTGAAAGAAATCTATCTACTGCGGAAAAAGTCATTTTGCCTACAGAGTAACAGAAAATCTTATAGACTTGATTGAATCATATGAAAAATTGATCCGGCGTTCATATACTACCTGCAACTCTATTCTCAGTTTTATGAATTCATCATGATGTTCATTGGTCTGCCAAGAAAGCTGGTTGTAAACATTGATGAATGACTTTCACAGCTTCCCTAATGAAACAACCCAACAATATGATTGCGTGACATTTACACCATACATGTAACTACGTAATCCACTTAGTGAAGTTATGCAACTATGTAGCCATGAAGGGGTATGGAAAAGCTCATACAGTAACGCAAATAGACTATGAAAACAACGGTTAGGCTAACTGTCTTGAAAGCAACAAAACCGAGTCTCTAGCATAAGTGCAGCCCACTGTGGTGGAATCTTGAGAAATTGTATGACATCCATAAATATAAGCTTGTGTTTGTATTAGTTTTGTCAGGCCTACCTTCGGCGCGTGCGTATCGCACAGATTACGGAAAATAATGGAATGATGTTTGAATAATTTAAAACCCAAACGCGTTAAAGGTATGGTCCTATACTTCCACGTGAAGTTATGACTAACATAGTGTTCAAACTTCAGGATTACATTTTGTAATTCCTTCTTGCGCGCCTTATGTAACCCTTTTTCAACTTCATCTGACACCTGTGTTTGAAAAGCATCGTCAGCATTTTTTAATCTGAGTGGTTACAACAACAAACGGGAGTTTTCGTGCACTGCCCCTATATTCTCGTTTTGGGTAGATTTGTTGATGGTGAATTAATTGCACAATAACAACTGTTTTGGCTCCACGTATTTGTCAATCTACTAACGCTCAACGTTTCGCCATCCTACGTCTCGTATGAAATTATTTATCCAACATTTTCCGAATCTACCCTGTGGTGCTGTCTTTCCTTTGTGTGTGGTGATCTTTTTAACTCAACAAACCTCAACTTGTCAGTGGGTCGTTCTCATTTTATCGACACGTCTTTCGTTTTAATTGTACACATATATTTTGCACCCATTGGTAACCATCATTGTTTTTCTTTGGTTCTACCATATTCTCGATCGGTTTTAGCATTTAGTCGATTAGAAAACCACAAAATTGGTAAACCCTTCTAGTATTTTTTCGGACAGTACTTACTCTCATCTTTTTGGTATTATTAACAGTGCACGACGACGCTGCGGACAATGACATTAAAATTGGATACAGTGTTGCCTTAAAAATGCTCGATTATAGCGCCCAAAATCCTAGACTATGATTTCATCAAAATGAGACCGTTTTTACTACCCGAAGTATAACATCGGGAAAAAGTTTCATACTTGGCTCAATCTCTGCCTTTCGATGCCGCAGCAGAGGTTGAGAATCTGTTGAAATCCGTTTACTCTGATTTCTATTACACTCTTCCAAGAGAGGTAATCATAAAGGACACTGGAAAATCAGAAACCAAAGTGTTATCTGACTTGTTTAGCTCGGTCAAACTAGAAGATCTTTCTCCATGTCACCTGCTAAGTTACATGAAAGATCTTTTGAGTTCACGGAAGCTCTCGTTTATTATTATGACCAGTTAAATTCGAAAATGATGACGATGCTTTTCTAGCAAAGGTACAGATGAAGTTAACAAAACGGTGTGTATAAAGTGTGTAAGAATGAATTTCAAAATACAACCGTAAAGTGTGAACACTACACTACAAGACACTTGCAGCAAGAATTGTAACGAACTTCCGCTAGCAGTAATGCAACCATCCTGAAGTGGGCTTTTTGCAGTGAGATCTGGCAACTTATAAACTACACCAAACTATTCGAACCAGATCTTCTGCAATTAACTGAGCGCTAACTCGGGAACTAACTGTCTTTTAACACTTTTTCATACGAAATGAGATACACAAGACATGACAGTTTCACTGTATTTCATGCTGCTGGAGTTACTCTCAAAGGCATCTGCAAAGAACTTGAGTTAGAAAGCGCTGATCATCAACCAAGTTTCAGGTGCAAATACACTTAGCCCTAACAAAAAAGTCAACGCAGCTCTCGTAGTACAAGACAAGACGTCAAGTAAGTTTCCAACTGATTGCTTCAAAAGTTATGCTACTGCTAACATTTGTGGTGATGGCTTATTTCTTATGATTTACGGTTGCTGACGGATTATTCAGCGAGTAATAAACAAATGCCGAACTGAAAGCCCAGAGTTCGCTGAGTTTTTTCACTTGACATCCAATGTGATGTGGACGTCAGTAGTACGTGGGATCACAATGACAATCTTAGAAGAATACAGTTTGTGATTTTCTTAACTGAGAGAATATTTCCATTCAGCAAATTGGTCTGGCAGTACTCTATACTAAATCCCGGAAGGGGCAGTAAACAAAAATGATGGTAGCCTGATCTCGGGCAGAAAAAAATTTGTTTAACGAGAAAAGGTGTTCGTGATTGGTAAAAATGCGGTTATGATATGCCAACAAGAATTTATCCTCATCCCTGTCATCGTCATCAGAGAAAAAATAACCCACTAATGGATCGCATCGATGCTTCACAGAAATGAAAATAAGTAAGGATTAGATATTCACAAGGTAGCAGCGATACAGTTCATGAAGATCACGCGCGTAAATTATGGAAGATCTAATACTACTTTCGTTATAGTTTGCTACACAGACTCGCGAAGCCCTAGTGTACCTTTTAAAGTCACTGTATTCGAGCAAAATGTGAAGATTAGTCTCGTAAGTGATCTGAAATGTTTTCCCATCTGCATGGAGAAACGCATTTCATTTAATACTTGGCACCACAAAGCGTTATTTGCTTGCTGTTTCAAAAGACTAAGGAAAAACGTAGGTTATATGACAGCCAGATAATTAGACTTTCAAGTTTAGATCAGCACAAGCTATTGCGTTCTTAGAATGGAATTTTGCGAGACTCATTATAACCTCCACCAAGACATGTGTGAGCAGTCGTAAGCGGCAATCTGTGGACGCCACTCTTAGGTTTCGTACACTAACTATCTTGATGGACTGTCCAAATGAAGTACGTTTAGTTCAACACATTTTGTACAAATGAAGTGATTTTTTTCGTCACAACTCTCACGTCCTAGAGGCTTTACAGTTTCTGTTTTAGATTATCTGTTAATATAGTGCATTGGTTCCTACGACTTCGTCGTGACCCGGAAACTCATTTCTCTTGTGGTCCGACGTTGTAATCGTGATCATAGAAATTAGTAGGTAGAATAATCTTTTCATTTCTTGGTTCAGCACTTTAGACTGAACACCCGGGTCAATTCTCCTTTGAATTTCACTCCCTTTCTCGTAAAGACTAATGATCTTTTGGCTTCCATAAGGATCCTGTCCCCATTCAACCGTCCCGCTTGTCTATTCTGGATGCATGTTGTCATGCATGTCTGCTACGAAAGGACCAATATGAACTCAGTGTCGATTTCTCCAACCGTACAATTAGTCGCATACGGCGAGTGCTCGCACTACCTAAACGATTCATCCAGTATTCTAAAGTCCAAGGTCGTTCCGCTTGCATCTGTAGAGTTGTCCTTACTTTTGCTAACTAAAGATGCTTCACTTATGTGCAGCAACACCTTTGCATCACTTTTGTACATTGTTCTAATTGGTCTTGCAATGCAATACAAAATTTCTACACACCTTTCTGCTCTCCTCTGTGTTTGCACAACCGTTTTACAATGATACACGGATCATTCACCCACAATTTTAGCTCCGTCGTACTACAAACGTCTTTGCAACTCCGATCGCGCTTCAGCAGTCCACGGTAACTCCACAACATACTCGCGTCTCGGATACTGGTAAGCTGAAATACTGTGGTGGTCATCTGTGAGCACATTCTGTGAGTCAACTTACTTGATTACCTTAGCTTACTTGAACCCTGTAACTCTCCTGTTGTATTCGTTTATTTTGTTGTCATTAAAAGCCTAGTGAGGTAAACTCGCATTTAATTAGGTTGTTCAGTAGCTCGTTCGTGACAAATACACATTTTTCGACTGTTGCTTAACGTACAGACTTTTCACTTAGCATGTTTATGAGTGACGCCGAGTGGGCTTGAGCAAACGTTGTTCCCTTCCTCTCTTCCCTTTGTTATCGCCGTCAGTTCCAGATTGATTAGATCTGAGTAATCATCAGATTTGCAAATACTCCCCGGATGTATGCAGTTTGTTTTCAGACATTACCGCTTTCCTTCAGCTGAGTGCCCGTTGGTACCGCAGTTAAATTGCTCTTCAGAAGAGGCGTTCTAAATTGCTGATGAACAAAGATGAAACATTTTTCCACTTGCCGACTCCGATGTCGTTTTGTGGGATATGTTCAGTGTACACAGTATTTTCGTGCAGTATTTGTTAAACTATTTTTACTGCATTCAATTTCCTACTTATGAAAAGCGTATTTCTCTTTTTAATGCACCTTTCATTGTCAGGATTTTTTTAATGAAACATGAATTAATGTAGATTTTCATATCTTAGATGTAGTCAGCTTAAAAGTCCCTTCTTTCTTAGAGATGGACTCTCGGTCTCGCTTTGGTCATTTTGAGGTCCAGCTTACCAACAATAGATTTCTGCCCAAAGAGCGAAATTCAGAAGGGCGTTTGAACCCATTCAAAGGCTTTCTGATGAAGTAGCATTACAATTCTGCGATGTCTTCATCAACTCAAATACGTTATAGTGGAAAGAACGGTGAACAGTTGGCTGGCGTCGCCACCAAAGAGACAAACGCCCTCCAATGTTGATAGGAAAAACTCAACGAATGTTTGAGGGTCTCCATAAAGCTGACTTAGCTTTGTTGAGAATGTATGGATAAGGGCTGTCTTAGATGGCCTCGACTTTTGTATCCACAGTTGTCATTTAAAAATTGGCTGGTTTTGTTTAGATCGGTGACAAAGCGACTGAGTGTTACAAATCGCTTCTGGGTAATGTCAACATCCTACGAACAACAAGTGATACCACAAAATTATCGGCCACACAACAGACAGACGCTTTCATTTCGAAAAACCCCGCAGGGACCAAAGTCGTATACTTGTTAATAGCTGCTCGATGCACATAAAAGCAAGATAGTGAATGATCGTATATGCGGCAGCTTCAATGATAAAGCCCTAAGACTTCGTAGCCTGAATAGATGCCTCAAGTGACGTGGTTCACAGCGGTGAATGAAATGTAGCTTATACGATAAGCAAAACGGCAATAAGTCCACAAAATCTTTCAACCATTTTCTTTCAGTCTGTCAGGAAATCAGGAATGCTGACCGCTAACGGTGATTGATATTGCTAGCTCACGCATTCCAAACTTCAGCACTCCTGTCAGTTATTGCATTCAGACCGAGGGTACCGCTTGTCTCAAGATCCTGTCAGACGACACCTGAGAAAATGAAATTAGATACAGCAGACTCACAACACATGCTAGAGCCCAAATTAACTTTTCTTAGATGTTTCAACGATCTAACCGGTCTAAAAACTTTAGTGGCCATCGTCCTAATAGCAGTATTAATTAAATAACGGTTCTTTACATTTATTTCCCTAATACATGCTCACCAGTAAATTCGGACGACCCCTGAAGGTGTAACCGACATGACAGTTAATACCGCTTTCAGTCTTTCAGATTTCTTACAGGTGCATCTTAGAATGAACAGCTTTGCTGAAGCATACAAACGGTTTCACTCCCGGAGTCACTCGATGTTTAACTTGCAATCACCTGTACCTCGAAGATATCCCTACTGGTAGTTGTAGTAAGAAGAAACAACTTACATGGTTGAGCCGCTTACTCGGGTAGTCGATTAGTATGGTACTACTTACAAACCAGGAATATGCAGACTGAGTAATCTTATCCCGTGGTGTTAAGACAGCCAAATCACTTTAAAAATCCTGACCATTCCGGACTATCTCAAGTCTTTGTCAGTTAGGGAGTTCCGTCGATTATGTGTCCGGTCCGATTAGTATCATTATTTCATCCCTCTTTCCAACAACAATAGGTAGGCACTTTCAAGAAAAAAAATGTAAAATCTCGTTTAACTGAAGCCATGCATATCCATTCTATTGGGCTCAAGGAAATTAGCTCACCGAATCCAAACTCATTGCACAACTGTCAGCGGTGGTCGACACTTCTGACTTGGCTATTAAATGTGTGCCACGAAAGTTCCTCTATAATTTTTGGTAGCCACTGGCGACATTCTCCAAGAGACTGTATTCCGCGGACTTCATGTGGTACCACCGTCAGCAAATAATTGCTCGTCACACACCTCACAATACGTCACTTACGGCCACTCCTTGATAATCAATTCCTCATTGGCAAATTCTGTGAACCCCTCATTTGGCTGGTATCCATCTATAAAAAGTGGGAAGCTGAACTAAAGCTTGTTTCACATCAAATTTATGGAGTGCCTTTGATGTTTTCGACAGCGTCGCCGATGCGCACTCAAGTGAACATTAGGTCAGCAGTTCTAAGTCGGGCTTCCTGGATTTAACGGCCATGACTGAAGCATAAACAGAGGATACAGAGATAAGCTTTTTCAAAATGAAACTTGCTTTGTTGTTGTTATAACAATAATTCATTGTACCAGATGTATCGTGGTGCAGACCTGAGCCTGTGGTCTCATATTCGTCCTTTGTTTAACTGCTCAGCACTTTATATAGTCTATTGCCTTGCATCATACTAACATTGGGGATTCATATAATGAAGTTATAAGTATGGAAGAACCTCGAACACAACGTCCGTATCTAGGTTCGGTATTGCTTACAATACCAGCAATTTAGGATAGGCTGAGACATGGAGAGTCCCACCGGTGTCATCCTTGCAGTGAGTGCAGTAATTTATCACATGCTGGTCGGTCCTGTCGGATATTTACGGACTTTTCTTGACTTTACTTTCCTCAAAATGAGAGGAAACTGTTTCACCTACTGATTTCATTTCTAAAACAGTGACTGGTACCTTTCTGGAACGATGTGTGGCTCGATTCGATAGATCCACATCAGTTACCACCGACAGTTTTTCACGTGCACAGCTAAATGCAGACTAAGGCTTATCGGCACGAGTCATAGGGCCCTGTAAGAAGCTTTCATCCCAAACTGAAGCCAACCTTCCGTGCACGGTCTGATATTTTTAACACGTTGTTTCACCGGCCCTGCAGGGTCAGCCAAATATTTGAAGGTAGACTTAGAGGTTACATCATCAGAAACTGTCAACCGTTGCACGGTGACTTCACCTAGTGAGCTGGTATTTTTTCTCTCAACGACTTCTTTTGGTTACGGCAAACACGTTGCCTGCTTTGTGAACCACACAGGACAGTAATTTCCAGTAAAACTGTAAGAGTAATCTGTAGCGGCCATAATAAATAATATTTTTAGCAACAGCATTCGACTGTACACTTTTTATCGTTCTGAGAAAATTACGTTTGATACGGAGCACACACCTCTAGCTCCTCCGTCCCATTTCAAACTTAGTGAAGTATGACCGATTACCGCAAATACTACCACACGACCTCATCCCATACTGTACGATCAAAACGGAAACGCTTGCTCAAACGTGTTAAATGTCCCAAATGTGCTAGTGCTTTCTACACCTTGAAAACTTAGATTCACCACAAATATTCATCCTGTTACTTCAAACGCTACCACGTTTTTTTAAAGAACTTTTTATGCAAAAGTTAAACTGCTAAAATAAGTGCACTAATAAAAGAATTCTGGAACGTTAGACAGATCGTTCGGCAACTTCGAAGCTCGTCTTTTGCAGAAATACATGTACTTAATTCAAATTCGAAATATTCAAGGTTGATCAACTTTGGATAAAGATAGTTGAGCCTAGGTCACTAGTGAGTCTAGAGGGCAAGTGTGTATCAACTGCAAGTCTGCTAAGCTATAGTCCTAACATTATACAAATTTATGGTTGGGGATTATGATGACGTATTTTCTTTCAAGAGTGTGATGTGCTTTTTACAAATCGTGCATACATTCAGTGTTTTTAAGAACCAGGTCAACATACCGTTCCAGCGTTCGCACCGGCCAGTTCAGGTAAACTTTTAACGTTTGCTTACTATACGCTTATTTCTTACAGCCTCAGAATTTGTTTGTGCCACACCGTCTTATCGGCGTGATGGATGACAACCTACTGTTGACGCTGAGAAGTTCGTTGCAGTTTATTGCTACAATGGGAAATAAAGAGTATATTGGCAAGGATAGTGGGAAGTTTAATGACAAGAGGCTTAATCAATGACCCCGCGAACACAATCAGTAGAAAATTTCGCGCGTAAAAGAATCACATTAAGGACGGTACGTTGGTGAGTTGTGATCAGCCACATGTTCCCACCCACGTCAGGCTGCTGATTAATGTAATGGATGTGACAAATCAATTTGCTGGAATGTTACCACGAATGGCCCGATGATGCGGGATGGAGTGGACCGATCGATATATGCGGTTGTGTCGATTAGATGGATTTTCTGGGCCACACGGCGTAGTTGTAACCAGACCTGAGTGATGCATTCTTTTTTGAGCTGGTAAGTTTGTCGACGCTGACTGCTTCTGATCGACATTTGCACTGGTTGTGGACAAACACTGAGGCCTTCATCATCAAGATGAGTTGGTTGTTGTGCGGTCGTTTTTTTTTTAGGGAATGGTTTTTCATGCAATAGTATATTGCCTATGTACACAAATTTGTCCTGACCTATACTGCTACCTTGTCGAGGTGGTCGGGCTTGTGTACTGTTTTGATCCGGCGGGCT
>LUCH01001962.1:68141-95771 GCA_013368495.1 Paragonimus heterotremus | reverse complement strand
CAACTTTCAAGCGGTACAAGCAGCGCTGAACGCAATTTCGCGTTCTGCTGAGTACTTCGGAATGCGCTTTGCAGCCTCGGAATGCGAAGTACTTCTGCAAGATTGCTGTGATTACGTAGATTTAGTGTTAGATAAAGGGGGTTGTTTATTGGTTTGTGTAATGGAGGCTGCTGACATTTTTGTATACTTGGGAAGCTGCATCAGCGGCGGCGGCGGCGGGGGTGGAGGGGGCTGTCAAAACCATAACGATGTGGATGAACACGCATCCGGGAGAACTGATGACAGTGATTGCTGTCTACGGCAGTCCCACCTCTACTTTGTCTGGCGTATTGCAGTTCCAAGGCTAGAGCGATGTTTACTAATCTGAGGCACTTATGGTGACAGAAAGGTATCTCTCTGAATCTTAAGGTTCGTATATATCAGACAACAGTGACTGTTTTATTGTCTTACGACAACGAAACATGGCCCCTCAGGGTAGAAGACGTGAACCGTCTCCAAGTATTTGACCACCGATGTCTGCGTTGAATCGCTCTTATACGGTGGCACCAACATGTGAGCAACGGTGAGGTTAGGAAGCGGGTGTTTGGCACTGATTGTTAAACGAGTTCTATTCAGTCACTGCATTTGCACAGACTTAAATGGTTAGGTCATGTACTAAGGATGCCAGCTAATAGCTTGCCACACCGAGCACTGTTTGGTGACGCTACGGCCGATTGGCGTAAGGTGCAAGGTGGGCAGATGATGATCTGGGGTAGACAAATGAAATCGTTCACGAAGGGGTTGGTCACTGTAGATCGGGTTCGTCTCCCGTGCTGGAGCCCTCGCGACTCACAGAGTCGGTAGTTTGAGACGTTAGGTGAGATGGCGGCTAACCGAGCTCAGTGGTGCGAATGTTGTCGTTGTTTGTCCGAGTTGTCTGTGAATTGAGTGCATTTAATGACACGGAACAGTGAAAGCCGTGAGGAAGTTGTTTCATTGATGATGGCTTACTTTCACTTACAGCTGGGTGGTTTGTTTGCAAGATGTAAGCGCCTTGGTGTTATATGTTTGGATGTTGACGTAGCTATTCTTAGTGGTTAAGATTCATTCTTTTTCCTTTTGTTTCCTCTTCTCTCCGCCTATACAGGGTTTGTTTCTTCTTCATGGTTGTGTGTCAGTTAAGCATCAGTGTGAACCACTGGTGTATTGCTGTCTTTATGATCGTTTCCCCAGGCTGACCATCAAAGCCTCTTATTCCCGCCACTGATCATGCGATATTGCAATCAAATGATAGTGTGCATCATCATTATCATCATCCACCATCATCATCATCATAACAGCCGCGAGCCTGACCAAAATGTACTGTGGCTCGGGCCGCCGTTCGCTTCAACAGTGACGGTATATTTTGGAAGAAAACACTACTAAGATGTTTGAAAGTTCATAAACAAAATACTGAGCGGATAAACTAGAAATGG
The DNA here is from genome assembly GCA_013368495.1 of Paragonimus heterotremus. Taxonomy (NCBI): domain Eukaryota; kingdom Metazoa; phylum Platyhelminthes; class Trematoda; order Plagiorchiida; family Troglotrematidae; genus Paragonimus; species Paragonimus heterotremus. Next base: position 94,317 of record LUCH01001962.1, on the reverse strand, counting down.
TATTGATGCAGGTGAGCCATTGACTGAGACACATCGCCATAACGAGTAGCGTCTCTGACCAGCGATTGAACTGATCACGAGGACCCCAGCCAGGTAGGCGACAGCTACCCACTTAGCTCAATGGAGCAGTCAAGGTCTTAATATTTCGTGACCGTGTTGTTGCTTAACCACCTTGTGGTTTCACGCAACTGTTGGTGGTCTCAGCATATAATGCTGGGTGTGGTAGACGACCAGATGACATACGAAGTACGTGACCCAACCATCGCAATCTGTGTACTGTAATTAGTTGACCAATTGATCGCGCATCCCGAGCGTTCCGGAATACGCGTCGGCGAACGGCCGTGTTGCTCACGCGATCAGTCCACTTAATATGGACCAATTGGCGGAGACAACGATGGTCAAACACAGCAAGCCTGTTGATATCTTCTTTGTGAACAATCCGCGTTTCCGAACCATAAGGCACAATGGAGCGCACACAAGGGCATTATACACCGTTTCTTTCAGCGACAACCGGATATCTTTTCGACGCCACAGATGACGCAGTTTGGCAAAGGCAACTGGTGTCCTTGCTATCCTCGCTGATACCTCATCATCAATATCACAACAAGCTGAAGAGATGGTGCTACCCAAGTATATGAAGCTGTCCACAGTCTCAAGCGGAATACCTGCAATGAAGAAAGTAGGAGTTGACTTGCCCCACTCTTGAAGCACCACTTTGCACTTGGAATTTGCGAAGCGCTGCTGCTTCCTTGACAAGGTGGTTGGGCTTGAGTTCTGTTTCGATCCAAGGTGCTATGCTGACTTGGACTCCGGTCCTTCCAGGTGCAACCTTGTTAAACTTGGTATTGGGTAGCAGTCAGATGAAAAGTAGTTTTACTCCTTGGATTGTCTACCGCACTGTTGACCGCGTAGGAGTGCTTAGATGGTGAGGTTTGATCCTATGGGCATACAGCAGAACGCTTTTTATAGTTGTGGCACTGCTGTCTTCCTTATCAGGAATAAGGGGGTTAGAAAAGGTACCATCAAACAATGAGTACTCCAATCACTCAACCGTTGATCGTGACCGCCGGCCTATTATCCACAACGGTCAAAAGACATCCGGTAGCACTCAAATGCCTGATGCTGCTTCGAGTACATCCACTGCGCACAGCAATGCTCAGAATGAGACATCAATGTCTTATTCACCGAGTCATCTAGCTAGGCAAACCCCTCATTGCCAGGTATGTCAGACTCTCGGGTAATTGGCTCCTGGTAGGGTCCCCCAAGATAACCCTTTGTCCTATTGTCTCTTAGGTCAGACTTTTGAGTCAGAGACTCGGGGTGGGGTCCCTCAAGTCAACCCCCTTCCGGGGCATAAACGACTCGAAAGTATCAGAAGTTATCGTTCTCTCGACAGCGACATTATTCACCCAACACGACTTCCTCCTTCTATTTCACCTCCCGTATCTTCTTACTTCCATGTGCCTTCGGGCAGTAAATGTTTTTTGTAGCCAGGACAACTGTGCACCGACTGAAGTGATCGGACGCGAATAGGAATACGTATCGCAATCAAGAACCTGAGCTACATTGTTGGATCAAAGATCAAAATTATGGACACAGGACAACTGGTATGCCCTCCAATGATATTGGAGAAGCCGTTACTTAACAAAGATGGGCGAGCAGTATGATCCATAGATCTAAATGTTTATTATAATTATGACTTTTTTGCACTACTCTCAACTTTTTGTTTCACAGTGGGCCCTTGTCAACAAGGTAATTTTGACGAAATAATGTTCAACAATTGTTCGCTCATAGGTTACGAGTGGGGACGATATTATCCGAACTTCACTAGCCCGGGGTTTCTGGAGTAGTGTCGTGAGCTATTCGGGGAAGGCTAGTCCCATATGTTTGTAAACTGGGGGTATTCATCAGGACCGAGCACACTGTGGCCCCTGTGTAATGTGATCTTAACTTTCCTTTGGTAGATAAACCTCTTCATATTAAGGAACACTCGGACGTTCAAAAGCCTTATCAGGTGTACTGTTGGCCAGTTAGTATGTTGTTCGATGTGGTCGGCCCAGCATCCGGAGCGTATCTGCAATTATTCAATGGGTTAACCATTTGTCTCGCACTTTGTGTTGCTCACACCTAGCTTTTTGTTATCTGTGGCTCAGATGAGATGGAAATCCTTTCGTGGATTTGTGGATATAATAGTTCGTTGTATCCACCGCGTCTTACGATCTTCTGTCAACGGTTTCTTTTAAATGTCACACGTAGTTTTATGGACTGAATTATTCTGGCTCCTGTTCAGTGTGTTCTCGGGAGCATCACGAAACTTGATGAATCGTACAGAAGCTCAATGGTTATCAGCCAAATTGACAACGACACCTCATTTATGTTATATACATCGAAGACGTCTAATGTGTCTGTAAATCATCTAGGTAGGGGGTCTCGGGTTCAGAACGCGTCCTTTTGTTGGGTGTTGAGGGCATGTGGCTGAGTTAGTTTTGCTACGTCGGGGAATTAGCGGTTTGCCTAGTCTCTTGGTTAGTTTTAGAACGATATTCAGTGGCAAATACGGTTAGAATAGAACGGTCATGAGAAATCAACTTGTACCAGGCTCTGAATGTAACAACATTTTGTTTAACGATTGGGCAAGCGAATGAAAATCTAGTCACCATTTGTAGTGTATGTTGTGTGTGTCTTTTGGCCTACTGCAAGCAATAGGCGACTAGTGGCGACGTTGAAGTACCGAGCTTCGTTCTTATGACCAAACTATTTAGAAATATGTCCTTATTGTGCGCGGTAAATTTGTCTGATTCCGTCTATTAGAAACGCTATCACGGTAGGCTTTGGTAGATTGCTCCAGCCGCTCCAACCACTCCTAAATGCTGAGTAACTGTTGTCTTAACCAAGCGGCCCCTTGAGTGTTATAGCTTGAGCGAGATAATCCGTGCGATTCGAACCCCGTAGACGCGAAATTTCCAGTAGGTTGTACTATTTTTAGTAGTGGAGACTCGGCTGCGTTCGTTTTTCTTTCTTGTCTTATTGTGTGAATATCTGTTTGTCGTCTGTCAAATATACCTATCCTTCCTCAGTTTTGTTTTGCATAATATGTACCGACTCTTGCTAAGTACATACCCAGCCAATATCTTAATTGAAAGAGTGAACTTCATATATTTTTAAGGTACTTCATTGAAGTCAGCTATCTGTAGACAACTTTTTCTTCCTTCCTATTAGCTGCGCAACTCGTGAACTATGAGTGATTGCGCCTTGTTATCCACCACGGGCGAAGTGAATTATCACAACGAGCACAGCCTTGTCGACAGGACATACGTTCATTCGACCAGCGTTACTACGGTCGCTTGCGACTTCCCCGTGCCTATCTGCACTAACGCGGCGTCAACTGCATCAAAAGACATGACCGTTTGCGAAGAATCTAACGGTGCTCTCATGGATGTCCATGAGAATTACGCCTCAGATGTGGAAGTTCCTCTGCGGCGAAGCAAACGTGGTAAAGGACGTAGTAGTAACAATATTGCCATCAATACAAACAGCGGGGTCGCGTCCGATGAACGAGTCACCTCCTGTACTGTTGGAGGCGTGGAATATCATACAGGTATTTTTTCATGCAGTTTCTACCTGCTACATGCTTCTTACAAACCAAAGTTTCTTTGGACATGTATAACTTTTTCATGTAAAAGTAGTCTTTTGCATCGTATACCTCGTCATGTTCTGTTGTGGTCTGACCATTTCTTATCCTTTGCACTTACTGTTCATACAGGCGACTTTGTTTACTACGAGGAGCCAGATTTCGAATATTTTACGATTGGTCTGATTGAGGAAATAAAGTTTTCTCGTCGGGATAAATTCACGGTGTTTGTCAAGTGCTTTTATCGCACTTACGACATTCCGGAATCGACCAAACAGTCTGTGTTGGAACGTGAACTCTTCCAATCACCCTCGAATGCGAAGTTAAAGAACGAGGTTAGCGCGCACTGTTCAACACTCAAGTGGTTTATTTTTTCCAAAAATTTTCACTTTAAACTGATGTATTTATGCGAATACGTGCTTTTCTGCCCGATTTCTGTAGGAATCTGGCTATCGGTATATCCCCAAACTCGAGCATTCAAGGTTTCGTGAATCCATATCTGCCAGGGTATTGTTATCCTTAAACTTCCTCTTGTTCAGTCAAACCTGTGTGTACTTAAAGATCATTGGAGGCATTGTGCATATGTCAGTACTCTATACACACGGGAGCAGCCGCTGGTTTACCTGATAAAGGACATCTTAGGTAGATGGCGAGCTGGTCCTTTCGAGATCGTGCATTTGTAACTGTATGAACTGGATACTGTTTGGCTGCACAAACCCAGGCGGCAGAAGCAACTGAATCATCCGATGTTCGACGGTTGATGATTTTGCCCTTGGGCTACCTCCAACTAAGTGGTGAAAATAGATTGATTCAAGACTAGACCAAACTTGCTCCATCTTATTGGGATGACAGTCAATTTTGACTGAATTTACATCCTAACAACGACCACTATTTATGTCAGATGAGCAACAGAGTCAAAAGGCTTTGTTAAAAGCGTGTCTCACATTGCTGTGTATTGTTTCATTCCATCTTGACCATCAGGTTTTGTTGCGTGAATTGTTCGTTTCCGAAGTGCAGGAGACGTTAGCCTCAAAGCAACTCCGAGGCCGGTGTAAAGTTAGCCACTTGTGCGACCTGCGAACCGCGTTGAATACGTTTCGTCCAGATGAAGAAGACAGTTTCTTCTACGTGTTTGCCTACAATCCTGAAACTCGCCGCTTAATGCACACGCGTGCGGAAATTAGGGTGAGTTTCATGTGTTACGTGATGATTGTACCAGTTCCTCACCGTATTGTTGAACAGATTCAGTCCTTTGTGTATTTGTCATTCTAACCGCTTCCATTGCCTTTGTAAGTTTTCTGCCTTTTATGACCCACAGTCCCTCCGTCCGCCCTCATGTGATCTATTACGTCACATTTGGGCTGGAGGTTAGTCCGTCGGGCATACAATGCTAAAGCAAAACAGCCTCAGTAACCGAACCCTTGTGTAGCGTCGTTACCGCCTAGAACTGCCTCGAACTCATTGCATTTGTTTGTGAGTCGACATTCATTTGATGATAAACAAGGGGTAATATTTCTTTCGTCCCTTAGAAGTGACGCTGGTCGGCTTTCTGGCTGCCATGCTAGCAGACTGTTTAATCCCATTTTTCATATTCCAGCAACTAATGGGTTTATTCCCCTCACCTTCTCCCTGTGCCACATTTACTCTGTGGCCTGTAATCTGAGCTCCTACATTTTGGTGGCTGATGTGCGATCACGTTTGATTATATGTTTTCTGCTTTGAACAACTTTTGGCAGCTCATTTTAACTGGGGTTGCTTAACTTGGACTTAGTCATTTCACCGAAATCTCTCTTGTTTGTGGAGACTGGATTGTTGACCTTTCATTGAGTTTGCATTAGGGCAGGCTTTCCTCTCCAACGAATCTGACAAGATGATTTCCGCCAATCTTGATTCGCGAAGCTTATATCCTATATAGCTTATATTCTAGTTTCACTGCTGACTTTTAAAATCTTTTTTGCCGTTTCACTGTCGGGCATGTATAAAAATTTGTTTACTGACTGACAGTGTGGGAAGTATAATTCAGAGGTCAAATGCTTTCAAAGCGCGAAACTATTGTTAATACCTTTTCCTTGCTGTCACAAAATTTGGGTAGTTAAATCGCGAATTATGTGCTGACCAGTCGTTCGCCACGAGATACAATGTCTCTTAGATTGGTCGCACGAGTACCACAACCTGATCTCTTAACGAAATCTCTGAGAGATGTGTCGGATGATCGGGTTCAGTGGTGTGAATGTTGGCGCTGTCGTTTTCGTTTCGGTTGAGGTTTCAATTGGATTGGAAAGCAGGACAGTAAAGGTTGCTAAGAAGCCGGAGTACTGTATTTGCTCGCCCACCCTCGTCTCTAACTAGATTATCTGTTTACAAGATGTTGACAACTTGATACTAACCGTTTTTAGTATATACATAGGGTATCTTTGTAGCGGAACCGTCCCCTCCATTTTTTCTGTTATACACGTTCATTTTTACAAGCGTGATTGTATGACAGCTAAGCATTGATGTTACTTCTCAATGAATTACTGTTGACGATCATAACAATCAGTTGATTTCAGGACGTCCTTCCAGCCAACTCTTCTTTTTCATTATGTTGTTCTACAATGTTTCGCTTTTGGTCCTTGTTTTGGCAGTTTCATTTAAAACCTTGCATCCACTTAGACACTGTGTTTTTTGTAAAGATTGAGAAGTCGAAGTCTTTTGATTTGATTACCCGAAAGTAGTTAACTGCCTAATGCTGGAAAGTGCACAGTTGAATTTTGAGGCGTCTTGGTGGTCATTTTTGAATGTCCTGGTTTTATGCTCTTCCTTCTATTCTGTTCATTGAGTAGATTGGTAAAGAGTTTCAGGCGAACATACCAAGTTTTCGACATCTTCCACCGGCTACCTATCGTCGTTCACGAGCGTACCGTTTTCCTCACTGTTCGAAACACGATCGTTCTCATTGTGGCCATCCGGCTGCTTCACACAAGCGGCGCAGTGCCTCCGGGGTCGAACAGCAGTCAATGTCTCCGGACTCCGGGCCACACGATGAACTGTTGAAGAATGAAGTGGTTGCGTGTGACTCAGATCCAGTAGGTCCACCCAAGATGTTCACCGCTTCACAATATACCATTTCGGACAGTGTCGGAATTCGACCTTGTCAAGTGACCCTCAGCGATGCCCAGCCTAATGCCACATGCGGCGTCAATTTGAAAGTGGACGAAAACATGACGGGCTTGGACGCAGTCAAATCGCCACCAACACTGGAGAATTTTGGTACGGTTTCGACCTCGGATATTCCATCCGTTAACAGTTTACGTTCCTCTCATCATCACTGTCACCACCATCACTATCGTCATCGTCACCGAAACCCTCGTCGACGACGCATTTCTGGTTGTCCGAGTCTCATAGATCCTGTCGGACACAAATTAGTTTCTCGCAGACGTGGAACTCGACGACGTTGGGAGACTATCAAATGGCGACCACATCAGTTAGCCAATAGTTTGTCTGGCGCAAGCAATTGGAAGAACTCTGAGGTCGGCGATCTACTGGATGATGGAGATTTGGCCGATGAGCCCCTCAAGACGTACCTGGATGCGGTTCGATCGATGGTAGCGTTTTTCGGTTTTGGCGGTGCTGACGATGACGATTTAGCCTCGGCAGAAAATGGCCTCGTGTTGGCCAATTTAGTTGTAACCATACAACACGCATATGATACTCTGCATCAATCCAACTATTCACTTGAGCGCGCGCTGCAACACATCTCCTACAATCCCATTCCATCAAAGGTGAGTTGTGATTGTTCTTCATGGTTTCATATGGCAGATTTAATTATCATACTAGATGGGCATGTCTAAAACGTGTTTGCTGACTAATTGTTTGATATCTATATATATCATATTTAAAAAGGCATACACTGAGTAGTGGACGATTTTTCGTGACGTTTGAAAACCACACTAATACCCATTGTCAAAAAACAAGTATATATTTATCTAACAGGCTGATACAGCTCTCAAGATATGAATTTCTCGACCACCTCGAACAGTTCACCGTCGTGCGTAAGTGAAATGACAATCTTACAGTTACGCTTTTTAGTTGGAACATACATACCGGTAAACTGAAACCTTTAATTTGCCTTGGACCTACATTGGTTAGTCCTCTGCCCAGTTTCGACTTTGAAGCTAAGGGTCCGGGCACACTTCTACATCATTATCTTCTCAATTTGTCACGGCGCACTTCAAGGTCTCGTCTGTTGTATTGTTGAACGAGATAGGAGGTGTGGGCAGCCCTGTTTCGCTCAACTGAAGGTGCTGGAGGTCGGCAACAGATTGCCATAAGCCCTTACTTAGTTTGAGTTGTCACAGCAAATTACCTTTAAAGTGTTATCCTATTTCTCAGATGTACAGTTACTTGACAAACAGTCTCTGAACACCGCTTTGTCGGCCGAATCCAAAGCCACCTTAATCTTCAAAAGGATAACAGTTGTCGCCTACCGCAGTGACGTCGCAATGAGACTACACCTTAACACAGTGTGACGCCTTGCGCATCTCGATGAGCTACTAGGCTAAACTGAATCACATGATAGTTACACCGGCAAGGTCACTCATGCTGGCAGGCCGATGGGTAGAGGTCTCCTGATTCTCCAAGTTGAGTTTGGGATCAAGATTGACATCTTTCCCCCGAAAAGATATTGGTTTTAATACACTGCCACTCATTCGTTGCCTTGCGGTAGATGGGTTTGAGTCAAAGATGTAATCTGAGAGCCCCAATCGTCTTCATTTCAAAGTCTAGGCGTTCTGATAGTGTTTCAGCTCATATACAACCGTGAATTTTCACAACGCCAATGATTGCATACTGCATCGACCACCTCTCAGTATAAACCAGATCGCTGTGTTTGGATGGACGAAAACATGGTACTGCTGCCCCTTCCCTCATTGTCCTATCAAACTTGTTTCTCAGACCTCCTCCGACCCTTATTTTTAGTAATTCTTCTACAGATCTAATCGTGTTGACGTTGTCCTGGTGAGTTCCATCTCTTACCACCCGGCATGTGGTTTCCCTTGTCCTTTGTATCGGCTCAGAATGTGAGTTACTATAAGCATTTTCAAAGTTCACTCATTGAGATGAATGAGTCAACAGGCGGTACTCGCGCGGACGTTGAAATCGTTGTTTGTGGATGTTTGTTGCACCTCATAGGCTAAAATGTAGGACGATAATTGATGTGTGTAATTGACAACACCCGGTGAGTTTACTCGATACTGATTACATACTTGGAATGACTCCACAACCGCGCCTTGCTAAATGCTTTGCAATGCTCTTTGCAGCCTCAAACTGCTTTAGTGTTCATCAGACGTACTGTTAGACGGTGAAGTTATTGAAGATGTTAACTTGTGTGTGTAATCAGGAAGTTGCGTAATTAGCTGAGGAGTTGTGGAAAATGAGACGAAAGTTGATATATCTTCGACTGAGGCGATATCTTCCAATTTCGGACATTTTTGGTGACGGGGAGGCATCTTTTTGAATGATGAGGATCGCAAATATACGGCATACCACTTTACGGTAAATAGTCAAAAAGTGAAAACGGTTCAAGTATTCCACACTGAGCGGCTACATTTTACAACCGTATATACGCAACCGTTTGTCGAGTTGTCCGCTGTCACGGGCAGGCAGGTCTGCTACGTCAGATCGGCCATCCAAAATGGACTTTGAAATTACTAGATTTCTTCCGCCGCAACCTTACTCAGGGTTCACTAGACAATCTGGATGAATGCACTCCATATGAAGCGTGTACAATTTGAACTATTATTAGTCATGGGCCTCCAACAGACCGTAATTTCCCTTATTCTCCTCGTTGTCTTCAAGGCTAAGATTCCTTTGAACCAAGGCCCCGTTATTCAACCTGGGCGGACGGGAAGTATACCTTCCCACAATTACAAATCTATAACAAATATGAATTTTGTAACCATTTGATCGGCATGTGGGCGGCCAGTGGTTCTCTCTTGAAACAATATACCGAAACCCACTAACCTAGTTTGCTAACCGACTCATTACTCGGTGACTCATCCACCTTCTTTTCGAACACGCATCAGAATCTCGCTTCGTTTGCCGCTTGCGACGGGATTCGTCACCAAAATAATAGTATGCCAAGGTGATGTATTAGCATGACTGAATACCATTTAAGCTTCTCACCTCCAAGGTTCGAGCATTAGAGCAGGCAGCCTGTGTATGTATGTACATAGCAAACTCACACCATCAATACAGAACACGGATTCGGGATACAAGTGCAGCATTACGTCTTCAGTCGCTGTCGACAAATTCATAGTGTGCTTACAATGTGCGCTTATCACGGCTCAAGACGCTGGTCAAACAGCTGATCAAGTTGCTGTCAGTGCATATGCAAACAAGGTACTGCTTGACTGGATATACACCAATGCAGTCATTGCGCTCAAGGTACCGTTAGAGCACCAACAAAGACGCCAATCACAAACTGCGTCCGTTTGTCGTTGTGGTGTTTGCTCTTACGGGCTGTAGTTAAGACGCAGCCAAGGACAAACTATAGCGCCAACTCATTAAATTTCCACACACAACGTGCGGCGCAATCTCTAACATCAAGTATATCGTTAATATAGATTAACCGTACAATATTCACCTATCGATAATTTGGCTGTTTCCACGGCTGTAAATCAACCGGGAACACCTGTGTAGATTCCGATCATGCGTTGGTGTGTGCCAAGTTCGTTTTGCACTTTTTCCAGAAGCCACTTTGCCATCAGTCCAAATTGAAGTAACTGCACGAGCAGAGATAAACGCACCATCACTACCATGGCGCGCTTGGCTCTAGTCTGGGACTTCACAACCGGACGATTTTGAGGGATGTACACGGTATGCAATGCAGAAGTGCGCTAGAACTTCGTATGATACTACCGTTTATTTAGTTGCCAACTGTTAGATTTCCAGGCAGTCACCCACTGGAATTTTCCATTCGGCAACTAGTATAATTCAGTTCGCAAAACGACTCGCTTTTAATCGTGAAGACAGCTAAACGAAGACTGTGAGGCCTGATGGATGTAAGATGCAATCAAGATGGAACAAGTCGCTGCTACCGAAAGCTTTCGAAAGCATTACCATCTTATTCGAGTTAGATGTGAATGAAGTAGTCGGCGAGGCCATTAGTAAACTTATTCATAACTTGTTACTATGTTTGGGCCGCTGAGCTGAGCACTTCCGGCAACGACCAAATTTTCATTCTCACTGATCACTACGGTTTCAGACACATCCTGTATCCATTGGTCAGTTGACCCATCTCCGAACTAGGAAACACAAGCTTCGCTTCTGATCAAGTTCTCATCTCTGCTGGTGCGCTATCGGAAACGGCCACATACTTAGGGAGTTATGTTAACGCTGGCGCAACCTCTGATGTGATCGCAAATCTTACATCCCAGGTTCAGATGGTGTTTACAAACTTCTGCCATCTGTGGCCTCTACTTGATTTAAGTCTTTCTGTTAAAGACCGAGTTTGCAATTCCACTGTAAGTGTCATCCGGTTGTATGGCTGCGAAACCAATTCTCTCCTCACGGCGGGTGTTCACAAGATGTTCGTTTTCGACCTTCGGTGTCGCCGTAGCACTAGCCACGTGTGACGGGATTACATTGTCGACAATGACGACGTTTGCTGATTTGTCATCTGGACGGATAGACTCTATCGATCGTTGAACATAATGTTTCACAGTCTACATTAACTTGTGCACGTCCTGAAGATACGGATTCACCGCTCGCCACACCGTGCGCTGTTTGCGACTAGCGGGTTAAGCTGAAAACAGCAACCTAGTGGTCCGCATGACGTCTTTTCTTGGTGTGAAAGCACTAACACTGTAGCTTGCTTCATGAAGTTGTTGCCGGTTTTCTGCTTCAAATACGAAAGAAACTGAACAGACTTGATTGAAGCCACTGTCTGATATGGCGAAGAATAAAAGCCACTTGGGTTCATATTGCGAATCAGTGCATTATCCTCCTCCTCCTCATCTTTCGTGTACCCCCAGAGAAGTTTTGGAGACATTCTTGCTCGACTATTGAACTACGTCAAGTTCGACAGTCCCTAGCAGTCCATTACCAACTGAGGTAGCCATGGACCTCAAACTGACGTCAATCTTTGACGCGATAATCCAGTCGAAAATGCCGTCGATAGATTTCAAATAGTTCCCCAGATTTGGTTTCGTTCTCAGTGATCCGGTCATTTTGTAGACTGTCGTCCAGGTCATGTTTACTAGATACTGGCTAAATTTAAGCAGCACCTGTGCATACTTTTCTGCGACGTTCGTGTTGTGCATATCATGAGTCCCAATTCCGCACACGCCGACCCTCAGCCATAGCACAGGTAGGAAGATAATTGCCACTAGGACTACTGTTCAATGTCTTTGAGATAAAGTGCTCTGCAACATCGACTCGTTAACGATGTCAACTACGGCACTAACCAAGGAACTGGGAATCTTACAGCTACGGAGACGAGCGAGTCGTAACCGCTAATCCACCTATTCGGTGCAACTAGAAGTCTGTCAACGAGGATATCAGTGTTCAAAGCGGGAAAAAGACTATTTTCTCCCAAATCTTGCTCCGGTTGCCGGGAAAATTGAAACTTCTGTTGACGCTTTGAAATTTTGTTTCTGTTTTCGCACCCGTTTTGTTGAAGACTTTTAGGAGCTTATAAATACGGTTATGGTTCTCACTTGCGTCACCGTTGGCTTAACAAATAAGCCAAATCCCCGGCTACTCATCAGTAATCTAAAATATCGCCTAACAGGTTTAATGAGATCGGAGATTTCGACCTGTCTAGGAAGTCCTAATCGCGGGATTATCGATTGGAGTTAACAGGACAGTTACTGTGTCTCCATTTCGAGCCGATCGGGCAACCTGATCATTACTCACAAGCAAAAGTGGTTGAGTGTTCACATATGATAATTCGGTCGTGCCTAACGTGAGGTCAATGGCGTAGTGGTAAACACGGTTGCCTCATGAACAGCATATCCGTGGTTCAAGTCCCGGCAGTGGCGATGATATGCACTACTGAGGAGCTCTAATGAGAGCGAAACTCATGTCTAGTGCTTCTTTTCGAAAGGGGCCGACCGGATAGTCTATGGGAATGCGACAGCTGCGATCAGTTGTGAGTGATGTTCAAATTGAAATAAACCAAATCCCCCGCTACTCATCAGTAATAAAGTTTGTGTTAAAGAGTCCATTTTCCCCCGTCCAAAACCGCCTCTGTCCTCGAGAAAAACGATTCGTTTCCCTCGTGTTTTTGTCTATTGCAATATCGTACATCGACCGTGATTGCATTTCTTCAGTGTCTCTCTCTGTCACTCCCTCCTTTGCTCTTAGGATCATAGTTGGAGGATAAGGCAGATGCAGTGGAGATGAAGAATGTCACACTGTATTTACTCACTAAAATGTCTGGAAAAGTCTACCCTTTTCGGCTATTAGCCACTGACTATATACAGATTGCATCATGATAGCGAATGATGAACGCTTTCTATCAAATGATGACGAACTACTCTCTTTTGTAAGCAGTTTTATTTACCTTTCATGGGAACTTCTTTTATTTTTGAGAAGAGAAGGATATTTCGGTCCACAATACTATAAATATAGTAAACACTGCTTTCGGCAACAGTTCTTCACTAGCTGATTATTCAGTCTATACTATTCCAAAAGGGTTAAAGTGGAACATCATCGTACAAGTTATTCATTATTAATAATTGCATCCTCATGAAGTTGTTTTATTGATTGTTTACATCAATCCAGTTTTTAATCATACTGCTCAATTTGTGAAATGATTGGGTTGTTCTTCACTAGAAGCTGAGCAGCTTCTGTGATGGACACGTCTTGTTCCTCATCCGTTTTCTTTTCGACTTCTGCATCCCTTTCGTCATTGTCTTATCTACTAGCTTTAGTTTCAATTCTGAAAGCATAAGTAAATCATTATCTATGATGTTTCTGCCCTCCCTGGAACTTGTTTACATAACATCATCTCGTTTTCCTTAGGATTCGTAGTGTCTGTAAGTGATCTGATGGCAAACTCTGAAATTTCGTCCTATACTATCACCAGTCAGCTAACTGCATCATACGAGTGCATTTACGTAGTTGTGCGAGCGGTAAGATTTGTTCATTTGCTCAGTTATTTCATTAGCTTACTTCTTCGAGTACGCCAGTGATCTAACGTGCTCCAGCAAGTGTTTTCTGGTTATCGAACCGAATAACTTTTGAATCGAAAGGCTGAGTAAGTGAGGTGTATTTGAGAGCAAGAGGACAAACTTTGTGTGGGTCAAATGGAGTTATCTGTGAACGACACAAATGTCGAAAAGAATCAGTTTTTTTCGGCCTCACAAAATTAGTGAAATTTTCTAAGAAACACTTTACTGGTATTCGCTGTTATGTTAAAAAGGAGAACACTGTAAAATGCAGCGATGTAGCAAATAATTCCTGGGGCCGAGCTAAATCATTCGTTTTCGGGATGTGTCTACTTATGAGACGGTTCAATTTTGTGGAACTTCAGTGCATTACGAAAATCCGCGAAGCAGCGACTCACTTATTTCTCGCGATTAAGTATCTAACTTGGGGCAGTATCTAAAGAACATTCATCAAACTTTCCTGATGTGTTGGATGGAGGAAATAAAACCTCACCCATCTACAAATATTTATCGGCTCTTCAGGTTACATGAAATTGAGTGCGAATGGTGAATCGAGTATAGTGAACCAAAGTTTGCCAGCTGTGCTTTTATTTGCAATCCTACTCTCAGATTGATCCTTCTGCAAACGTTCGGATACTCATTCTCACAGTTATTTCAACTAAGCTGTTTGCACCGAACCTTAATATAGTTTGGGATATCTCTCCGGGTCCTCTGAAGGTTTTACAGCCATCAACTCGGTCATTACCTCCTGTTTTCTAAATGGTAACAGGCTATGGCCAACGAGAGATGCTTTCATGTCTCTGTTTCATTTAGGTTGCTGGGCTGTAAGGAAGAGAAGTAATTCAACTTGTTGAGTTCATTTATGGTTGATTTATATCCTCTTTCCTCGCCAATTACTGTTTTACCAGCCCTCTAAATATTACGCCTTCCGCCTCCATTTGTTAACTTTTCAAGGGTTGTGTTATTAGTCGTGCTAATGGTTAATCCCTTGTCCTTGGCGCGTACACGCCTACTTATTGTACGCATTCAGTGTTCTCCTGCGTCTCGTTTCGTCGACACAATTGCTTGAATAAGTTATGTGTGTGTGTGAGAGAGAAACCTGTTCGATGCTAACAAACAGAGTTTTAAAAGACCGGTAAAAGTTGAAGGAGGACAGGTTCATTGTTATATGACAATGTTGTCTCATCAAAGGCAGAATAAAACCAGTTCAAATTGCGGCTTTTGTTTCAGTGTACGTAAGTGTGTTAATAGTAGTTTTCAAGTTGGTGGGGCATATACCTGCTTTTACTCGTGATGTTAGAACTGTCTGTCTAGCTAGCTGAACTGGTATCGATGGGGTTGTGAGTGAAACGGTCGGAATGGCGTTTGATAATCTGTACGACTTATAGTGGCGGACAGGTGGAAGCCTATTCCACTTATTGCGTATGCTCTGTATTCGTACATTCTATCTCTGCTTTATGGTTGTAAAACTTGATCTACCCAAGCGGAGGTTGTTTGCTGATTGCCATTCTTTTGTTACTTGCACATAGTTGCTCCTGTTACGCAGATTCACTATCTGAACAAAGAAACTCTCAGGCAGCGGTTCGTCGGGACAAGAATCTTGAACATCTCCGTCATCGAGTTCGTTGACTCAGAAGTATTATTCGTTACCACTTCATTGCGTGACTTGTAGAGCCTCATTTGTGGATCGTGATTTTCTCTAAAGAAAACGGTAGTGAGATCTGTCAGCGACTAAGCGGCCAACTGACGTTTGAGGACCCCAAAAGTGTGCAACATTAGTGGTCGGGGACGGTGCTGGATACAACAGTGAATCATATTCAGTTGGCCCTGTTTTGTTGCAGTTGTTGTCGTCCGTCTTGTATTTTATGTTGCTCGGTGGTATGCCGATGCCTGTGCTAAGTAGTGTTCCCCTGTGATTTTCTGTACATGTTGCTGCCAAACTTACATTCTGCAATCAGTTTTGGTTTATACTTGACGCATAGCGGTCCTTAGGTTCGAACCAGAATCCCTCGTACCACATATCGAGGATTTTATTTTCACTAATCATAAAAGTCCTTTATGTCATCCGCGTTTTCCTAACAGAACACCCCACGACACTGGACAGCTGATCAGGTTCGACTATTTGCGCATGCTCTGCGGGTGCATGGAAAAGATTTTCATGCAATTCAACGAGACTTTTTCGGTGGTCAGTCCACCACCACCACCACAACAGCGTCGGCTGCTCCTGCCAACAAAAGCTTTCGTGATTCCGTGAACGGCTTTGGTACAACGGGGCGTTCGCGCGGTCGAGGTCGTCGTAAAGGCGGTGTCACCGGTCTACGGATTTCGTCTGTCAAGGCGGAGGAGGATAACTCTGCGTGTAAGCCGAATGAAACCAAAACCAGTGATGACGATGGAAACAATACACAAACAACTGCGACGCGTGGTAGGTGATACTGGGAATTTTTATTAAATCGTCGTTGTTATCTCAACCCGTTTGTTTTCCTACAGATGTTCCAAGTTCACTAATGTGACACTAAATTCCGAATCTATGTTAGGTGACTTAGGTCTCATATGTTTCAGCCGTTGTAACTGGACTGTATGCCAGTTTGTGACGTTTCGGATACACGATAGGCTGTGTGGCACATTATGTATGACTAGTGTATTCACTTCAAGAACAAGTTTTACATCTTCCGATTTGTTGGCAGCAGTAAATAGTAATGTCGCGTTCAGTGAGTTGTTCCGATGTTACTCATTGGCGTCCGTGTTCCTTTATCGTGCTTCTTACACTCACCAGGATCCTCCAATCCGGTAATATCAGTGGAGCCTGTGAAGACTGTAAAAGAGCTGATCGCGTTCTACTACTACTGGAAACGAAAAGGCGCTGCTGCATCAATCGGCCTGGCAGGCGGGAATTCAGGAAATCTGAATGCTGCGGCGGTCAACTTCGCGGCTGCTGTTGCTGCTGCGGCTAACACCGAAAGTCAAACGTCAGGCGCGATCGCAAGCACTAACGGACAGGCTGTCAACTCGAACCAAATACAACAACAGCAGCAACCGCAACAGCAACACCATCCCCTAGCTGGCAATGGGAAGAAACGAAAGCAATCTAGCCGGAACAATGCACGTGCGTTTCACAAGATATTGCCTTTTCCCTCGTGTTCCTTCTCCCTACCCACCTAACAGTATTTGGTATGCTTATCACCGGTCGCTTTAGTTCGCAACCTCATCATGTTCGGTTCTCGTGTGAGTTGTGATTAGTTACGCTCTTTATTCGACCCTTCTGCTTTCTCATGTTCGCCCAAGTATGTTTATATGCGTTCGATTCGGTGGAAAGTCCATACGTGTGATACGGGCACTCAGCCACCGTTCGTGAATGTCACTCCATTCGTTCGGCGCACTCGGGCCTAGGTCGGTCGTCGCCAGCGGGATGTTCGAAACAGGCTTGTTGTGTGATGGTTCATCCAGTGCATCACTTCTTATTTCCAGGTGGCGTCCTATTGACTATACTGATTTGGGGTTATGGACTTTTTACGCAGTTATACGGACTCGGTTGCAGCGATGATTGTGCCACGAGGCCTTGTATTTCCTTCAGACTTGTTGTGTCTATTTTTCACCCGATACATCTAATTGGGCCTTGTCGTGTGTGTGTGTGTGCTTTTCTTATAAACGTGTCACCCTCACTTAACCTGAACGAGTGATTCAAATTGACCAAGCCTAAACTCGCTTGGGGAACGTGCCATTTGTGCTTGGCGTGCTTTTCTTCACCTTGTTTACTGCTGTTCGTCATCCTCGTATTGGTTTACTTGTTTTATAATTGACCACTTCGTTGTTTTTAAACCTACTCGGCTTAGGGTGTTTGTTTTTAGAAGTAATGTACATGGGAATGGAATACTTAAAGACTTGCTATTTGATGTGCGTTGTTCGTTCATTCATTCATCGCTGCTTGCTTGCCATCTATTTACCTGTCTAGTCACCAGACAAGCAGTGCTCAGCCTAATAGAAAGCCGTAAAATCGCTGAGGGTGAATTGAGGCGAAAACTGGCTTTGAAATATGTGAACGGACGCAGCACGCACATTTCCTCCCTGACCCCCGCACTGGCCGTGAACGGTAGTCAGTTTCGTATTCTTATGTTTACCAGCTTGCTTTCTAGGTTGTCCAATTTATCTCTTGGTTGTTGGTCTTACAGCGGCTTCACGCCGTTGCCCGACCTGTGTTGCTCCGTTTCTTTTTCCCCCCTCATTCGCACACGCGTGTGAGCGCTTCTCATTTGTTATTGTTGCTCCGTGTCGCTGTCGATGTGTACATGTTCGCCTGTGAGCCTACTCCAAGCCTCCTACCGCATTGTTTTCTGTTAACCATAGTTTGCTTTTCGTTCTGTCTATTGTTTGCCTAAGCGTTGCTGTTTTGTCTTATTACGGGCCATGTTCCCCGTTGTGTGTCCGCCTGGATTTCGTCTATTCTGTCTGCCACAGTCGACACAACCAATTTCAGCACACACGTGAGCCGCATTCTTCTCTCGGTTCCACCTCTCGGTCCTTCTTTTCGCTCTTTGGCCATTGCTAATCATGCATACTTAAGATCGTAGTCAACAACATGCAGGTCATATGAGCGGAATGTATCGGTTAAATTTTTTCCTCTTCAATTTGCGATGAAGTCTGGCAGACAAGAATACGAGAACGATTGTGTCATGAACTGTTACGAAATCCCCAGTTGGTCAGTGACGCCCACCGGTCTCATTCAACGACAATGTCCGTTTTATGTCGCTTTGGCTTCCTTTTTACTCGCGGCGTTTTTTGCAAGTTTTGTGTTCTGCCCCTAGTTTGTTTCCCTCCTTCGATTTTTACTATCAATCCTGTTCTCTACGTACACCGATTTTTCTCTGTGCAGCCCGGACATCCACCCCAACCAGCGAGGTATCGGAATCTGCGGGTACCAGTCTCCCCGATTCCGAGGTCGAAGATGTGGGCGACGCAGGTGAGTGAGTCTGGTTGTCTGTTTTTTATGTGGTTACAACCACTTGCATACAGTTCTGATCAGTGGAAAGTTTGCCCAGTCTTTTTTTGTTTACCAACTAAGTTCATCTTAATAGGTGACTGATGGACGTCCTTCATGTCTGTTTTCGTACCCGGTCAGTCTTCTGTTGCCAAGCTAGCCACCTGGTCTTCGTCATCCTTACTGGTCATACAACCATACTAATAATGAAAATTCCTACTTCCTTAAAAATGCTTTTGGGTTTGTGCCCAAACAATCAACATCACGGTGTGTACATTCAGAAAATAAGCAGTCGAGTTGCATGCGAGTAGGACGATATCAGGTAGACAGTTTTCTTGTGACTTGCACTACCCCTAGTTCGCTGATTGTCGCGTTGTACATGTCTACAGTTTTCTTTGCCCAGATCAAACCTAAAGCCAGCGATTTGAGTGGTTATGTGTATCCCAAAAAACACTTACCTACTAAGTGGAACAGTCAGGATTATCACATTTCGTAACCACTTTGTTGCTTGACTTTCAGGCAGTTTTATCCGACTCTTAGTGATCCCCGTATTTTATGCCTGATGCGGTAGACGTTCAGCTGAAATGCAGAGTACGTGGTCCAACCATCATAGGCAATGCAACTTGATTAGTTGGCCAATCGGTCGCGCATCTCGGCCGTTTCAGAATAAGTGTCAGCTAACGACCTCATTGTTACCTAGATTATTCCACCTGATGTAAGCTAATTGACGGAGGCAACCGTTGCCAAACGTAGCAAATCTGTTGAAATGCTCACCGCTAACCGGCCACAATTCTGAAACATAGAGCAAAATATAACGCATACATGCATTATGTATCTTTCATTTTGGCGACAGACTTGAGACAGGTAGAAGTCTATTTCGAAATTCTGATGCTCTCAAGACATTCGGTTTGGTGTCATTTGTTTAATTTGTTATTTTCTCGCGCAATTTCCGAATTCATATTGATTTCCTATCGCTTTAACTATCATTTTTTGTTTGTTGCACACAAATAACTACTGGTTCTTTTCTGCCATCTTTAACACCCTAGGCGCCTTCTTACCATCTTTCTCGGAGACTTCTTTTCATTTTCAATGCATTCCTCCTCTTTGTCTACGCAAGTACTGTCATCTGAAATATGTGTCTGCAGTTAGCATGCCTTCCATATAGGTCTACTCATCTGTGGTGGTTAGCGAACGGATGTGATCAAATATTTCTGGACAGACCATCAAAACTCGAAAAATTGCTTTCAACGAACTCGCTGACAGCGATTAAAGGATTCGGTCAATCGATATCTTGGTTTGTTGCATCGTGTTCCTTGTCATGGGGGGATTTGACGCGCGTGACCGAATTATGTGTTTTTCTGCAGCGAGGATGTGTTCTGTAATTGTTCGTAGGTCGTAGTAAAGATCACACCGTTTCTGTATGAAGGTTTTTCTCCAGAAGTTGTTCTGTACGTTATACTGGGTTTGGCGAAGTGTTCGTTAATGGAGCGTATCAACCAGTGTACGGTGATGATACCCATCTCTGTTGAAGTTGTGACGCAATTGCAGGTCTGACAGATTCTGACCGCTTTCTTGAGTGAAGTTAGTGCTGTCGCTCGCCACTTCCGATACTGAGTGGATCCACTGTCCAATATGACATTGAGTCTTCTTCGTAATTTTTTCAAATTTTAAACTGTCACCTTTTTGGCTGTTAGATTATATATGCTAGAAAGACAAAATATCTTTTGGTGTTCGCTAGGTGTGAACACTACTAATCCTGGAACTCTGAGTGCAGTCGTGTTTATGGCTGCGCGAGAGTGTTTATACTTATTTGTTGATTATGCTGAGAGTTTACCCTTTGCTCTTCTTTGGAAACATTTTGAGAACTAGTGCTGTTTTGTCTTTTGATTCACTTTCCGTTCACTCTTGATTTGTTTTATCAATGCAGTCCGCTGCCGCATTCTTGTCTCGGTGACTCTAGTTCATCCAAGCCGACCCGATCACTCAGCATTGCTCCTTTTTGTTAGACTGCTTGAGTGCTTTCGCCAGTCTCGATTATTTCGTTAGCGAACTTCCAACCACCTAGGAATGCATGGTTTATTATGAAACTGGTTGATGAGTAGCGTATTGGTATCTCTCGACCGTCTGCCGTCGCATGACACCATATCTGTTGGTATAACGCAGCCGCTGGACAATAAACGAAAATCTCAAACCAACTTTCGAAGATAGCTGCCACTTTCTGTAAATTCAACCTTCGCATACGGAAACTCTTCTATCTAACCGTCGAATGCATTTATAACTGCATTTTTAGAGTACGATGCGAAAATCGTCTACGTGGTCCATATTACGAGGTGGATTGGAGAACAAAAACTAAAACAAACGGATATCTGAGAAGGTTTATGGGGCTCATCAGGCTCACCTGTGATCACGTACCGGACATAAGTTGTGAACTTGTGACCTGTTGTGCTTCGCGATTATTAAGTGTAATTTTCGCCATATGCGTGCATACTCAGTTGTATTGTTAGTCTGGAAATCCAACGATGTAGCTAATCCACTAAGTTGAATCAAGCAGGCTGACTGAATTAGCTGTCCGTCATCTTTCCCGCACTCGCCAGCCACCAATGGTACATTTCTTCTGCTCGATCCAGTCCATCTTCCCGATTCTTTCTTACCCTTGTCTTCTGTCATTTGTACATCATCATCACCGCCACCACCACTGCATCAGTGATCCACAGTTATACTTAACTGCTGCGCAACTGTCAGAAGAAGCTGTCTCGATGATTATTCTGCCTTGATGCGTTGTGACGACTTGCTCACCTTGTTGGTCTGTCGGGCTAAACTGAATCACATGATAGTTACACCGGCAAGGTCACTCATGCTGGCAGGCCGATGGGTAGAGGTCTCCTGATTCTCCAAGTTGAGTTTGGGATCAAGATTGACATCTTTCCCCCGAAAAGATATTGGTTTTAATACACTGCCACTCATTCGTTGCCTTGCGGTAGATGGGTTTGAGTCAAAGATGTAATCTGAGAGCCCCAATCGTCTTCATTTCAAAGTCTAGGCGTTCTGATAGTGTTTCAGCTCATATACAACCGTGAATTTTCACAACGCCAATGATTGCATACTGCATCGACCACCTCTCAGTATAAACCAGATCGCTGTGTTTGGATGGACGAAAACATGGTACTGCTGCCCCTTCCCTCATTGTCCTATCAAACTTGTTTCTCAGACCTCCTCCGACCCTTATTTTTAGTAATTCTTCTACAGATCTAATCGTGTTGACGTTGTCCTGGTGAGTTCCATCTCTTACCACCCGGCCTGTGGTTCCGCTCGTCGTTTGTGTCGGCTCAGAATGTGAGTTACTATAAGCATTTTCAAAGTTCACTCATTGAGATGAATGAGTCAACAGGCGGTACTCGCGCGGACGTTGAAATCGTTATTTGTGGATGTTTGTTGCATTTCCTAGGCGAAAATGTAGGACAACACCCGATCTGCCTACTTGATATTAGTCGCATGAAATTGGTGCGACTCCAATGCAGACGGTATCCGCCAGGTTGAAGTAGGTATCGTTCTCTATATTAGCGACACCGGACGCATCAGCAGATTGAATTCTCATTGATACTGAACTCCGTGATGCTCGATTAAGGCCAGTTTTGGACGCCCGCTTTTCAGAATTCTCATTATGTCTGCTTTTGCCTGAGCTGGCTGCAGTGAATTTGATTTCAGGGAAGCGTTTGACCCGAGCACGGCCGTTCCTCTTAAGTCGAAACGTAGCTCTGTTATAGTCATTTTGGCTGAGGATATGAATGCACTATTCAGTCGCCTTAGTGACGCTGAGTCTCGTTTAGGTGACTTGTTTTGGCTAACATCTCATCGCTCAGATACTGGTGAATAAACTCGTGCTCCAAGGTTTCCTTCTCCGAGTTGTGGTCTCCGTTACCTACAGAATAGGTGACTGGAGATCGGGATAGCTGTTAATTGAGCTCACCAGCGTGACTATTACCATTGTTGGGCTGATTTGTCTGTATAATGGGTGCAGTTAATGACGCGAGGGAGTGAAGTCTTGTTGGAAGGTGTACTGATAGTGACTCTTCAGTTTTATGTTTAACTCGGTCGTTTAGTTGCAGGGTTTAGGCACCTTGATGTTGAATATTTGACTGTAGACATACTTGCCTTTTGGTTCGATTTCTTGACAGATTCCTCTTCTCCTGGTTTTGTGGCAGTTAGTCCTCAACGCCTATCACTGATGCATTGCTGTCCTTAATTTTGTGAAGAATCTGTAAATGTTGTCTAACCTCAGGTAGCCGTCATCCACCTAAGTACATTTTGCAAACAAACAACCTAGTTGCAAGTGTCGGCAACACGTCATCCGCGAGGCAATTTCCTTGTGACTATATCTGTTACGTTTTAGCAGCTGCACTGGCACCACCGACAATTCTGCCTAGCAATGAGAACGTGCAGTTCGCTGGAAATGATTGTCCGTTATGCTCGATAATGCCTCCTTCCGAACGATAGGCGCATTTTGTGGGTTTGAGTTAGTGAGCTTAATTTGTTGTCAGAGTCAAAAATTCATCCTTGAAAAACGCCGTTCTGAGACTATCTTGACTAACG
This sequence comes from Paragonimus heterotremus, assembly GCA_013368495.1. Lineage (NCBI taxonomy): Eukaryota > Metazoa > Platyhelminthes > Trematoda > Plagiorchiida > Troglotrematidae > Paragonimus > Paragonimus heterotremus. The sequence continues at coordinate 70,970 of LUCH01001962.1, read as the reverse complement.
ACATTAGGACCCATTAATTGGCCCACACCGTTTCGAAATGACGCAGTCTAAAATCAGCGGATAAGGAAGTCCTTTTTGGACTAAGTTTGATTCGTCAATTGCTTCTGCAAAGTCCACCCAGTGAACGCTTTTTTGGTGGCAATGAACTTCTAGAGTTGAATAACATTAATGAATCAGGCGATTGCCGTATTCAACATTAAGCTAGACACATGCCCAATGGATAACCTGAGATTTGCAACGTTTGAAGAGGTTAGATTAATGGAAGACGGGATGGGATGAGCGGTTGTTTCCAGTTGTCCTTCAGTTTCCTGCAGTTACAGACGACTTCAAATGCGCATTCATGAATGACGGTACATCCACTGGTGTCGGCGGAACCCAACATTAAGGGTTGAAACCAAAAAGATTAGGTGCGATTCAATCGAAATTCGCGAACGTCATAATGAGAAAATGTCCATCTTCTCGTTTATTGAGTTGCGCAATATTTCTACTCATTGAACGGTAGGCAGAAGCAGTTTCGGCTTCGTCTTAGTTGCCTGTCAACACAACATATGGAAATTCTCAAATAATTGCTGTCTTGGCGCTACCTGCTAAACTATCATTCAAAACGTAAGTCCGCAATCTCGTTTGACTCTTCCCTCGAGGCAGATTTCCTTCCACTAGCTCGTTCAGAACGTTTGTACCGTGTTCATTCAGCAGCAAATTCATGCTGCTCGTGATGTATGGTCTCATGAATCGATTTTTGAGGCCCAGTGTGCTGCTACTGTTGTATTCATTGTCACAACGACTCCACGTCATCCCTGTCCTACTTGCTGAAGTATTAGCCTGATTGCTCTCAGTTGGATGAGTCTAACGATCTTGGTGGTTCATAGACTTTTCGGGTTCGAACGATTTGTACGAGAAAAGAGTAGGCCGGTTTCTGTCTTGACTGTGACTCTATGGATGGGGGAATTTTGACATAATCACTGGATACATGTCAGTTATCTTCCCAGTTTAACACTGCCATTGATAACATACTGGTAATGTCAATGATCCTGATTTTCTCTCAGGTGATTGAGTTGGTGTTTTGGATTTTGTTGTTGAACCTACAAATTCACTGTGATGTGCCTGTGCATCCATTCTTGATGAGGACCTGTTTGAGCTGTTGACTAATTTTGTCTTTCTTGTTAGTTGTTTTGCTTCCGATGGGGTTGTGAGTAGGGTGGTGAACATTCCCATTCTGAAGGTCATACTATCGTTTGTCTGTTTTGTTGGGAACCTTCCTTCGAAGAGTTGGTTTTAGTGTGCATTCGTTTGTGGGTTGTATGGTAGCGAGACCTACCTACCTTATGCGAGTTGAAGTTGTTTGCTGTTCCTTTGTCTTTACCGTTCACCACCTGCGCACAATTGCTTGTGTTTTGTACAATTACCATGTGAGCAGCAAAATTGTCAAGTAACGAATCTTCAAGGAGAATAATTGGAACATTTTAATGGGTTCAGCTAATTGGATGACCTGCTTCGTGTACCCTTTCATCGTTTGACTCATTGAGCTTTATCTGTGGCTTATTGAATATGTTTGAAGAAGAACCGTAACATGAAAGGGCAATGGTTACACACTAAAACAAGAAACAACTCTCATTCAGGCTTGCTTCCATCGGCCGAATGCACCTCCCCGATCAATGTATTATCGGTCTTTAGAATTGCTTTTTTGAGACTCAAAGGCGCTTGTGCGCGGAAATTATTATATGTTGTGTGTGTTAACCTGTCTTTTATTCCTCCTCCTCCTCATCCCTTATGTCTATTGTTTCGTGTGACTTTACGTTAAAGATGTATGCTGTCAGGTGAGAAAGGCACATCATTATTTTGTTACAAACCATGACTCGTTTCACTGGTTTTGCGTCTTTTTTACGCACGTCCTTATTATCGTTAGAAAATAGTGTATAGAGTATCGTGGAAAAGATGCAACAACTTTGTCGTCTCAAACGAATATTCATCTTTTGTCGTTCGATTGCAAAATCGCATCGTGCACTTTTTACTTGGTGATCACAATATCGATATTTGCCCTTCCAGGTGTGGAGGATTCTAAATCTGTGGAGTCCGATTCTCATTCCGGCACTACCCGATTGGTCGGTACAGGTTCAAGTGACCCGAGCAACGCGGACGTGACACCGTCAACTCGTCTTCGTCGTCGTCAATGTCGCAATTGTGGAAGCGATCTCAGCACTCTGAGCGAACTGTCCCATACATCAGGAGTACGTAGTCTCAGTATTCCTCTGACGTAATTCCTCAAGTCACTTTGCATTTATGGCAGCTCATTTTTGTGACTTCACTAATAGGTATATTCTGTTAGTTCTGCCTAGTACCTTCTCATGTTTACAATACAGTTTGGAAACATCTTTCTATTGACAATCCACCATTCGCTTGTATTTATTCTCCTTTAGGTCGGTCAGTTGCGTTTTCTTTGTCCCTGTTGCCGAATTCACCTTCAGAAATATGGAGAACTGAAACCTACACCTACGTCCACTGTGACTCAGCTCGGTAACAGCGATATCCCGGTAAATTGTTGACTGTTAGTACATGTGCTATCACAAACAGTTACATGAAACCATTTGAGAGAGAATTGTTTTGATCTAATAGGTTTCTGTGTAATGTTCTTTCGTTTCTTGTTGATTGGCTGCTTCAGTCATGTTAAAGAAAAAGTGCGGCATCTAAGAAGTGTGACCCAGTTGACACTCGATGACTTGTCTAAGTGAGGTTGGACGTGGCATGTTTGCCACTCCGTGTAGTCATCGTATATATATATATATATATATATATATATATATATATATATATATATATATATATATATAT